>JAHKKF010535960.1:8422-18905 GCA_019740295.1 Labeo calbasu
GGACACCAGATCCCCTGTTTATTTTGGACACTTTTATTCCCCCTTTTTGGACACTTTTGTTTATATTATGTTTAATAAAAGCCTCTCCGAGGCCTGACATCACACCCATTGTGTCTGTTGGTTGCTCGTCCCACCACAATATGATATGAGAATAGTAGGACCTGTGTATTTAACAAAAATATGACATTTTCGCAAACATAGTCAGTGGGGTAAAATGCCCCGAGGGGGCAATGGGCAATTACTGTAGTTATTCTGTTCTGAACATCAAATCCTTTGTTTTTTCATCAAATTAATTCTTATTTGGTTGAATAAAAATATTTGAATATTTTCCATGCCTATTGACATGGAGCTTTCTAATGAGGGGGTTAAAACAGGACGGAAAATAGCCTATTTTTGCTCCCTGCGTAAATAAGAAGTACTTAACCTAGGTGTTGCATGATATTGCTAATGGTTATCTAGCAGTACCATCTAGTGGTCGATAAGCAAACTAACACACAAACACATTCAAACTTCCTATTGCTGCAGCCAGGGGTCAGTGAGTCATTTATGTGTCTGGTGTTCTATGAGAGCTGTGTTAGGGGGGAGGGGAGTGTTTTTTTTTTTTTTTTTTTTAATGTCTGTATGTGTTTCATCTATTTGCGCACATTGTTTTGAATTATAGTGTATAACTGTTTTGCGATCAGGGCCGAGCCACGCATGGCTTCATTGTCAACCTCAAAAAATTTATTTTTTATTAACACCATTGTTTTATTTGAAAAAAGTTAATCATTTTATTTACTGACAAAATATTTTATTTTGTTGTGTATATTTTTTTCATTCGATCAAATAACATTTTAAGCTGTCATATGGTTATGTTACAATTACCCCACCTACGTCTTTCAGTACTATATCAGAATCAGAATCAGCAAGAGCTTTATTGCCAAGAATGGTTGCACATACAAGAAATTTGTTTTAGTGTCATGACATAGAGACAACAACAACACACAAACAATAAAAAAACAATACAATGAGAATAAAAATACACATTTATAAATATAAATAGACAAAAAGTTGAAAAAATAAATTGAGAAATAATTAAGTGGTATGTACAGTTGTGCTGTAGACTATAGAATAAATAGAATAGAATAGAATAGAATAGAATAGAATAGAATAGAATAGAATGAGAGGCAGGGATGTACCAGGATGGAGGTGGTAACAAACAAATATAAGGTTATTGCACATTGTTATTGCATAATAGGGGGAACATTTAACTGTTCATTAAATAGATTGCCTGGGAGAAGAAACTGTTCTTGTGCTTGGCTGTATATATATTACATTCTCTGGAACTGTACATTACATTCTATATATTAAATTCTCTGGAGCTGTAATTAAATCTTGAGATACAGGTGGTGTACAGGTGGTTGCTGTCATGGCATAACCCACTTGCAAGGCCTGTCTGAATCGGTAATAGCAGGAAATAGTGTTCTACAACAAGATTGTGTTCCGGGGCCATAAATGGACTCATCTTTCATGTTGTTTCTTGTTCTGAAGCTGAAAAGTGAAACAATTTAAAGTTCAGATATTATTCTGTCATTTTAAATTGTTTTGTTGTTAAACGTGGAAAAAAGACTACTATTGTGGTGCAAATTCTTTTTATACATTTCTGTTAAACGCTGAGGAACTTACTTGAAGTAGGTGAATATCCACTTTGGTGTGAAGTACTGGAGCCTATTTCTGAATAAGAATTATACCATGGTAAAGTTTAACTTTTGCCTCAGATGCAATAAACTTTGCTTTGCTAGGTTGCTTTTTCTAAACAAATTAAGAATGAGAACTTGACATTTACCAGCAGCACGTCTCTTCCTCCATATGATGAGTGCAGTTATGATGAGGACAGCCACACAAAAGAACACCAGCACTCTGATAATTATAGACAGAGCAGAAGATCCAAAGTCAGATTTTTCCAGATCCTCATCTGTGGTAAAACCAAGAAAATCAGTCAGAAAACAAATGTTTAAACTCATAAGATTTTGACTGTCAACAGATTTGGACTGTTACAGCTGGAGACCATATATTTGAAAATTATGTTCCAATGATTGTTAGTTTTCTTTACCAAACGAAATGTCCAGTTTGTTGTCCAGACTGAGATGCTTCATTGTGCAGTTGTATTTATGTTCCTCACGTAGCTCTTTTTCACCGATCAGCAAACTCTTCCTCATCTGGTAAGTTCCGTCTCCGTTGGGCAGAATCTCTCCTCCTGTGATCTGATCATCATCCACAGGCTGACCATTTCTGAACAGGGTCAGGTTAACATGACGTGGGTAAAATCCAGTGGCCAGACAGCTGATCTGAAGCCCCTGAGAGTCTGTAAGAGGCTTCCTAAAGAGTCTGACTTTGGGTTTCACTTTAGAAAGAAAGGTTAGAGACAGTGGACAGTATAACTGACAAAACCAATGGAGTCTGTGCAGTAGTTATGTATAGATGATAATATGTCATTTTAAAGCATCCCAAACATTTAGGCTTTACGGTCAGTCATGCTTTTTTAAGTTACTTCATGTTCATATGCTCAGTTATATCTTATATAAATAGTTAATCTGTAATGATTGTAATGATGTAAAGAAAGTTGAGACGATCTGATAAATCAGAATCCTGATTTTTAGGTAAACTATTATTTTTATTTAAACTAACGCTGAATTACCTTTTCGCATCACAGTGTTCTTTTCTTTTTCCAGGAATGTGCGCAAAACTTTCATGCAAACAGGATGATAAACATGTTCATACAGGAACTTCACATGAAGCCATTCCATCTGACCCATGCCTTTTATTCTCATCCATGGTAAATTAATTTGCATAGTTCTTTTTACCACATCAAAGGTGAACTCTTCCGTATTTTGTCCATTAAAAGCATCCAATGAAAGAAACAAGCCTGGCTGATCATTGTCAAGCACTTCACATCCAACACGTTTCTGATAAACATGTAAATCTTAAAATGGATGGAAAGCAGACAGATTAGCCTTCACTGACATAGTAAAATGAAAATACTTTATATGATTATATAATAGCATACACTCTGAAAAATAAAGGTGCTTTAAAAGGTGATGCCATAGAAGAACCATTTTTGGTTCCACAAAGAACCATTCAGTCAAAGGTTATTTAAATAACCATCTCTTTCTTACCTTTTTATAATCTGAAGAACCTTCTTTTGCCACAAAGAACCTTCTGTGAAACAGAAAGATTCTTCAGATGTTAAAGGTTCTTTATGGAACCATTTAGACAAAAAAGGTTATTTTATGGCATTGTGAAGCACCTTTATTTTTAAGAGGCTATGCTGCTAGTTCAACCATAATTTAGTTTCTAAAAAGAGCTTGAGAAAATTAATTATTAGTAATAGGGCTGGTTTCACAGACAGGGCTTAGACTAAGACAAGATTAGGCCATAGTTCAATTAGGACATTGTTTTTATAAATATTACTGGTGTGCATCTTGAGAAAAAACAGGGGCACTGGCGTATTTCAAGATCAATCAGTGCAAGTTTCTTTCAGTTGAAACAACTCGGACTTACATTTTAGTCTGGGACTAGGCTTAAGCCTTGTCTGTGAAACTGGGAGATAATGTGATAATGATAACTGTAAGAAGTGTTGGCAAAATGAGTGGATACCCCACAAACACATACAATAATCTCTTAATATTACATGTTTGATTGCTGGTAATAAAATTTATATGGTTGCATTTACCATCTGTGCAATTTTGGTGGTCCTTAAGATAAGATATCCGAAATTTCATGAGGTCATATATTTCACTGAATATACTAACACCAGTGTAATCACTTGAATTACTCTGACTGCGGTGGACAGCTTTCTTTGATATTGAGTCATAGTACATCACTTGCACATCATCTAACATCAGCACAAGAGTGAACTCAGGAAACTGTGTCTGTCCAGTAATGTATGTGGCGAAAACCATCAGCGAGTGAGAACCTGTGGGAACATGGACAAGGACAAGGATTTTTTTTCTACTGTTAACAATTCAACTGTTTATTGAATTTTCTTCTGGGAACAGAATATAAAACAAAAAGCAACTCTGCTCATTTAGAACCCACCCCAACCCATCTCACCTCTGAAAGACTTAAAANAAAAAAAAAAAAAAAAAAAAAAAAAAAACATAATAAAATAATATTAATAAATAAATAAAATAATAATAGTAGATAAATAAACAACTATAAAGTAAATTTAGAAAAGATGACAACATTAAAAGCTGAATAGCATAAATGTACAGTTTTAATATTAGATCCATGTACACAAAAAGCGAGAGTTCCATTGATATAAGACAAGGATAAAAATTTTTGTCTAAGCAGATGCATTATAAATTTGCTAAACTACGCATAACAAAATAAATACTTCAGTAAAACAATGATTAATTATAACTACTCATTAAGGGTCCACAAGTCTCAGTTCTTTAGTGTGAAAAGTGGAGAAAAAAAACTATATCAGTGATCTAAGTTATGGGTGCTGTTTCAGTGGCAGTGATCCTGGCCACAACTGGGAGTCCCACCAGTAGAACACTGCAGTAATCTTGAAATTACAAGAGATTGGTTGAGGAGCAGTGCCGCATAGTACATAGAGGAAGGGTCTGATTTTCCTATTGTTGTAAAGCGCAAAGCTACACATATGTGCCTGTGATGCATTATATATCTTCTTACCATACAATAATAGTCTAATACAGGGGTGCCCAAACCTGTTCCTGGAGATCTACCTCCCTGCAGAGTTTAGTTCCAATCCTGATCAAACACACCTGTCTGTAACTCCTTCAGATCCTAATTAGTTGGTTCAGGTGTGTTTGATCATGGTTGGAGCTGAACTCTGCAGGAAGGTTGATCTCCAGGAACAGGGTTGAGCACCCCTGTAATAGAGAATGCTGGATTGTGCTGTATCCTTCTCTGTCTCTCCAGCAGATAGTTGCTCAGCGATTCATGTGATCAAATTGAAGAAGTTATGTGCAGAATCTGGGCTTATAGCCCAAAGCTGATGTGTCTGCGTCAAATGCCACCCATGATGTCATAGACCTACCCTTCCAAAAATAGGTTGATTCCGTCTGTCTCTTCTGCTGCATGTTCTAAAACTGCTTAGATTAATGCAATTGTACATAAATGATAAATAAACAAAAATCTGCTCCCCAGAAAAGAATGCCAGGAGTATAGAGGCATAACACATAATTTATTTTCTAAAAAAGAAGTTTATCAAATAAGTCTTAGTAACAGGTTTCACATCACTGTAAAACATTGAAAAAAATATATATGTTCTTAGGCTAAACATTCCTTAAAACTTAGTTCCCCTTTTTTTGATTGATAAAAAACTATAAACTGACCATATTCAGATTAAATACATACTAAACATGTTGGAACAAACTTATTAGGTTACATTTTATTTTGATAGTCCACTTCAGACATTCTACTAACTATAAGTAACTTTGCAACTACATGTCAACTAATTCTCATTAATTTGCAACTACATGTCTACTAACTCTTAGAGCAGACTATTAGGTTAGGTTTAGGGATAGTAGAATAAGCTGACATATACTTGCAAAGTTTAGAAGACTGTTAGAAGATATTAAGCAGACAGTCTACTAATACTCTAATGACTAGTTGACATGCAGTTGCAAAGTTACTTGCTGTTAGTAGAATGTCTAAAGTGGACTATCAAAATAAAGTGTTACCAGTTATTAGTAAATAAAGATATCACTGAAACTTTCATTTGATTTACTATAGAGACAATTAGTTTATGCAATCTAGCTAGAGATAGGAAAATTGATGCCCAAGATAATCTCTCATGCCCCAGACTCGTATACAGTCACAGGACTCATATACACATGATCACAAGAACAGCTGTAAAGTGGCTTACCTGCATTAACAGCTGTCAAATATGACAAAAGACACACAAGAGACTGCATCTCAATAAATTAATTCCTGCACTTTAGCTTACTGTATGTAGATTGTGTATGATCTTGTTGTTGAGTGTTACAGCCTTCCAACTACAAATCAAAAAAGTCACTTGCGCAAATGTTTGGAATTCCTTCCTTGTCTTGCCGGTCTTTCCAGTCTTGGTTAAAAAAAGTGAGATTTGCTCAACATCTCATTGCTGTATTTTTTGTATCATAATTTTAGCTGTTTATGTTTAATCATTTCAGATTGTTTATAATACAGATTACTTAGGAAAATCATGAATGGATGCAATCATGACCCTCCACATTTGATGTCCCAGTGAAAATGACATAGTGCCCCCTTTGGTGCCCTACACAGACTCTGTGTATAGGGAGCAGGGGTACTGATGCTACCTATGCTATCACTATAAGTCAAGCATTTGATGTATAATAGGTTAAAGAGTTTTATTTGTTCAGGCAGTTAGCACTGTGACTGACATGGCAAAATAGCTGTGTTAATTCTGTATTATTTGTTCTGAAAAGTTGCATTTTTGCTTAATAAAGCTTTAGGCCTACATAGTTTAGCCATTTGTCCCTTGCAAACATCACCTCCTATCAAACTCACCCAGAGCACTGGCAAGAAAAACAAAACATGAATCCAGCTGGTATGGAAAAACCCTCTATGGTGGTCGAGAGAGCTCAACTGAAGAAAACACACGCAAATAGAAAAATCACCAGCAAATTAAGAAAACATCTCCATCAGTTTGACAGCACATGTGTTGCAAATACTCAAAACACAACCAAATAGGCCTACAGAAGAGTCAGCTTATTTAGGGTAATAATAATAATAGCCTATAGACAAAATTAAAGAAAAAAAAAGTTAAGTAATCATATGATAAATAGGGAAGCGCGGGGCACAAACTAACGTGGGGTTAGTTGTAACACACGTGGTTTAAATATTTCCACACATGCTGGCATAACCGAAGTTACGGTATTTACTACACTGTTAGAAATCGCTGTAGATTTAGCAGCACAGTACTGTAAAAACCTACAGTACAATACCACATTTATATATCACAGTAAACTGTAACTTATATTGCATTCTGGGTAATTTTGACTTGGCAGGAATATTTTACAGTATATTTTAGTGTTGCTGTAACCTTGCTGTAGCCTGACTGTAATAGGCCAGGCAATAATACAGGACTGCTGTCAGGGTTAAATGTTCATGAAACCCTGGACTACTTTTTCTGAGATTTTAGCAGAGGTGTTTGTGTTGCACATCATAGATGACAATGTTAGCATCTGTTAAGTTTAATTGTTGGAGGAAACTGGTTAATTTGAAGCTTTTTTGCACTATTTCCATCTTCCGGGTTAAAAATCTACATTGTGCTTACGTCACAGTTTGTGACGTGGCAATGGACTATAGTACATCGATGATGCGCTGGTGTCTCATAATTATTCATGAGGTGGCGTTTTCTTATCCTATGAAAACACGCTTCGCCTAATTATTCACGACAGCCTGTGTTGATTTGCTATGACAGACGCTTCAAACAGTGAGATTGGTATATTAACTGAGAGAAATGTTCATGGATCGAGAGAGATTGCTTTGTAGGAGTTCGTTGTTTGGCTTCCCATAGAGTTCGGCACAAATGTGATTCATAAAGTTAGTGAGTGTAATAGCGCTTTTTACAGCTTCTTGACGCAACCCATCAAAATGATTGAAAACTGCGCAAAATAAGCCTCAAAAGTTAACAGAAGTGCAACAGCGCGTTCATATATATGTTTTCGATGTAGAGTGCAAATGCCTGTGCATTGATTTGTGTTGTTAACTTGATAGGAGCGAAATGAAACTCTGTAAACAGTCTGAACCTGAACCAGTGCTGAAACAGGGGGGTTTAACCATTGGGCTAGGTGGGGCTGAGGCCCCGGGGCCTGAGCAAGGATGGGGCCCATGATTGGCTGTGGAGTAGATTGACAGGCCATGGGTAGCGCCGATTGGCAAAGCCTCACCACGCCCCCCACATATTAGCGCTATTAAATTTATAAATTCCATATTACCATTAGAGATTAAAACGTCATACCAATGATTTGATTTGGTGTACCAATCAAATGCATTAATTTTGCATTTTACTTTTGAAGGACCATGCGCGAATGTATCTGGTGATCGCTGCACCTAATGTCCGCATTCACCTCTCTTCACTTCGTTCTGGCATAATCTGGAAATAGCCTATGCAATTTCGATATCGCAATTTCTTATCTTCGATAAGTAAAAATGTAAACTTTTTTACTTCAAAAAACAAACAAACAAACAAAAAACACCATTGTAGTTAGTCAAATCACCAGCTAGGTTATTTTAGTAAAGCTGATGATGGAGTGGAAGTTGTGGAAACACAATGGACAAGCATTGTAACTGTTCAGGGACAGCAAGGCAGAATTAATTTTAGCAAATGCGCGTTAAGACGGTTTTAGCGTTTACTTTAATTACACTAATTGTGACGGGGACTCATTCTCTTTTGCTTCAATGCACACTAAAAACAAAAACAAGATATATAGTGTATCACCATTCAGTGTGTAAAAAAAGAGAGAAGCTCTCTGGTAAATGTTGTGTGTATACATACCTCTAATGACCGAGAACAGTGCAGTCTTTTCAAATGCCTCCTTCTGCAACGGATCACCCCCTTCATGTTGAATTTGGATGAGAGAATTTTTTAAAACTCTAAAATATAATACAGATTGAGGTTGTTAATTGTGGAAAAAGTTTGACATTTCAAAATAACCGGTAAAAGGATTTATTTTTAAAATTTCTGATTTGCGTTGTAACTTATTGAGTATTGACATCACAATATTTGATTAATGTGGTATGTTTTGATGGCTGTACCTGTCCAGCATCCTTCTGGCACCGTCTTTGAGGTTTCTTCCTTCAATTCTGCAATTCTACGCCTTTTAGGGGATAATGAGTTGCTGGAACTGATGGCACCTTGTGACGTTTAGAACACAGAAAATATCGCCGTTTGACAATTTTCAAATAAAGAAAATAGTAAACTGCAAAATAAAAAATGTATAAATAATTTTAAGTTACGCCGTTTAGGGGATAATGAATTCCGCAGCTGATGGCACTTTCTGCAGTTTAAAACACCGTAAATAACGGCGTTTGACAATTTTCAAATTAAAAAAACTAGTAAAATGCAAAAGGAAAAAATTAAATTAATTTAAGTTACGTTGTTTAAGGTATAATGCGTGCCACAACTGAGCGCGTTTTCTGCATTTTAAAATACTGTAAATAATGCCGTTTGACGATTTTCAAATAAAAAGAGTAGTAAAATGGAATAGGAAAAAAATTAAGTTACATAGTTTAGAGCAGGCCTGAGCAAACTCGGCCCTGGTGGGCCAGTGTCCCTGCAGAGTTTAGCTCCAACCCTGATTAAACACACCTTTGCAGTAAAATGCAAAATAAAAAAAAAAGTTACACTGTTTAAGGGATAATGAGCGCCGCAACTGACGGCGCTTTCTGACATTTTAAAATGCTGTAAATTACCCTGTTTAAAGGATAGTGAGTGCTGCAACTGACAGCATTTTCTGCAGTTTAAAGTTTAGTTTAGGGCAGGCCTGGGCAAACTATGGGATATGATCCCAAGATGGCGGCGCGGTCAGACGCAGCGGCTACTCCGGGTCCGAAAAACTATGCTTTAATGTCGTCTGTTCGTCTCAATATTGTGTCAGTTTACCGCTAATTCATAAGGAAATCACTCCAAAATACATTTATGATCGCCAAAGCCTTTTGGAAATCGGCAATACACAAAACCACCAACTCGCACCGGCGACAACTGAGAAGCTCCAAGGCCTTTGCTTACTGCTAAAGCCGAACTCCGAGACCACGGCCTCGTCCACTGACGCTACCCACACAAAGCGGCGGCGCCGGCGGTGTGTGACGGGCAAAAACGCGGCTCTGCCCGAACAAAGCAGCAGCGGCGGCGCCGGCGGTGTGAGAGGGGACAGAAGCGCGGCAAGCGCGGAGGCATACAAGCTAGGCTAAGGGCTAACCCCACCAGACCAGCTCTTCCAACACTCATGCTCTCTAATGTTCGCTCGCTGGAAAATAAACTGGACTCATTTCAACTCAGTCGCTCTACACTGCACGAGGCAAGGGATTGTTGTGTGCTTGTTTTCACTGAAACATGGCTAAACGACAACATTCCCGACTCAGATGCACGGGCTAACCTGCTGCCGAGCAGACAGAGATACAGCACTGTCTGGTAAGACTCGCGGGGGAGGACTGTGTGTTTATATCAACAAGGAATGGTGTAACAATGCTGTGGTAGTGACAAAACACTGTTCATCGCTGGTGGAGTTTATATGTTTGTGAAGTGTCGGCCGTTCTATCTGCCGCGGGAGTTCACGGCCATTGTTATTGTCGCGGTTTACATCCCGCCGTGTACAAACGCTAAGGATGCGCTTCGCGAGCTGTACAGCACCATCAGCGAACAACAAACTAATAACCCCGACGGCTTTTTCATCATTGCCGGTGACTTTAATCACGCGAACTTAAAGTCAGTTTTGCCAAAGTTCTACCAACACGTGAACTTTGCAAC
>JAHKKF010535962.1:0-14294 GCA_019740295.1 Labeo calbasu
CTAAAATTGGTAATTCTGACTTATTCTCAGAATTGAATGATACACTCACAGTTGGGAGATAAAAATACGCAATTACGGTTTTTATTTTTTATTCAGTGGCTGAAACAAGCTTCCATATTTATTTAATCAAAAAAAACAAAAAAAAAACAAAAGCATTGTGAAATATTATTACAATTTAAAATAACTTCTATTTTATTTTTTTATTTTAAAATGTAATATTTTCAGTAGCCAACACAGCCGTCTTCAGTGTCACATGATCCTTCAGAAATCATTCTAATATGATTTTGGTTCAAGAAAAATCTATCAATTATCAATGTTGAAAACAGTTGTGCTGCTCAAACTTTGTGAAAACCATGTTTTTTTCTGGATTATCTGATTAATAGTTCAAAAAGAACAGCACTAATTTTAAACAGAAATCTTTTATAACATTATAAATGCATCCTTGAATAAAAGTAATAATTTCTTAAAAATAAATCTTACTGACCCTAAATCTTTTGAAATAGAAAAATATCTTTTAAGTTCTTATTGAGTCCAAAAGTTTAAACAGTAGTGTATATTACACTAATAACATAAATGTACAGCATGAAAAAATTATATTTGAGATATGCTGAAGATTACATTTAACAATTTATTAGTGTTATTAAAAATTAATTTTATGTGAGCTCTGGATCATGGCAAAGGTAGCCTAAAGTAAAACATAGGAAATAAGCATGCAAAATTAAATATAGGCCTGGTTTCACAGACAGGGCTTAACACTAAACCAGGATTAGGCCATAGTTTAACTAGGACATTTAAATAATTTTTATTAATATGCCTTAGAGAAAACATTACTGGTGTGCATCAAAAACAAAGGCACTGATATATTTTAAGATCAGTCAACGCAAGTTTCTTTCAGTTGAAATAGCTCAGACTTACATTTTAGTCTGGGACTAGGCTTAGACCTATGAAACCAGTGGATAGTGTCAAAAAATCTTTTGTTAACCAACATGGCAAGATTTTTGTTTGCGATATCCATCACAAAGCCTTTGTAGGGCCCTGTGAAATCCATTTTATTTTTTTTCCCAAATTCTGTTTTGTTGTGTTTACATTTTTCTGGATTCAGTTTTCTTCCAGTTTAATTTTTCTGGACTCCATTTAACAGTTAAATTAAATGTTGTTAATCAAAAAGCATGTCTGATTATTTTAAAATCTTACACAATTTACCATTTACCAAACACAGTTTATTTTAAGTTTAACAAAAAAAATACAAGCTTAGGGCCCTCTGAAATGTTTTTTTTTCCCCCCACTTTCTGTTTTATTGCTACCAAATTTGGTGTTTTAGCAAGTCTAATTATTTGAATGCATGAAATCAACTTAATTTATAAAAACGCATTTTTACAACAGTCTTATTAAAAATGCTTTTTTCCTAAGAAATTCTGTGTTGTTGTTTTTTTTTTTTTCTAGTTATCTAATGCCATAAAAGTTATCTAATGCCATAAAACATCAATTTATCTTTTAATTAATGAAAATTAAACTAACTTTATTTTTTGGCAAACAAAGTAGTACTGTTAAACATGTTTACTGTTAAAATAAAAACATGGAAGAAATATTGTGTGATTACTTAAAAATAAAGTTGTAATAATTTAGTAGCAGTAGTAACACTCCACTGAACTACTGAACTACAGAACTATATTACTGGCAAAATTACGTCAAGTTAAACCGAACTTTTATTCTGACAGGTTGCCGTAAATACCTTTAAATTTCTGTGTGTATATGATATGATATGTGATATGACATGATGATAGTTTCTCTCATAAAACTGTAAAATGCTCATAAAGTACTCTCAGAGCAGTTCTGGAGATGTTGTTCATGTATTTATGTCCTCATTTAGTGAGACTGCAGACGCTGAAATCACTGCGAGCGTCATGCGCGCTTCAGTGCGTGTAGTAAATGAAACCGTGCACCTGCTTCCAGGGTTTCTGCAGGTTTTATGAGGGTAAATGTAAGACTTTAAGACCTTTTTAATGCCAACTAAAGAACATTTAAGGAAAAAAAATATATACATTCGAAGGTAAAACAATACAGCAATATGTTCTCCAAGTATAGTTTGAGTTTTACTTTCACTTTCAAATTAGCAGCGTCAAGCAATTGTTTGTTTTTAGTTCATTTAAAATTTTCCCTCTTTTCCTCGGTAAAAGCTCCCTGCACATTTTACTTTCACTTTCAAATTATGAGCAATTCGGCGTCAAGCAATTGTTTGTTTTTAGTTCATTTGAGTTTTCCCTCTTTTCTTCACTTTCCTTCGGTTTTAAGTTGGCTGTAAAAGCATTTTGTGCATTTTAATTTCACTTTTAAATTGTATGAACAATGTAATAATTTTTTTTTAACAAAACAAATAATAATACATGTTATATGCCTAAATAACACAAAATAACAAAATAACAAAATAATAACACAAAGTTTAAATAGGTATACGAAACTGAAAATCAGTAAACCAAATAAATAAGAACCAAATAAATAACCAAATAAATAAGAAACGTAGAACACTTATTAGCAAAAGGAAAAAGAAAGCTTGGAAGCACGGCATACACCTTGACATAACATAAAATAAAAATCAGCAAACACTGTGGAACCAAATAAATATGAAACTTCCACTATCACCTTAGATAAATGGCAGAAGTCAACAGGATTTTCAAAATCCAAAATATTTGCAACGACAAGTTCTTCTTTGGGTGACTGACAGATAAAGCAGCACATACCACCATATACTGCGTATTGTTTAATGGATATTGAGCGACCTAAGCCCTGTAGCACAGAAATTATGCTTTCGCTTCACATTAAAATGAAACATGAGGAAAAAAACCCTTACAAAAATTAATGCCATGATCATATAAATTTAAGACTTGCCGCTCTGATTTAAGACCTTTTCAAGGCCTTAATTCACGGAAAATCGATTTAAGACTTTAAGACTTCTTTTAAGACCCGCAGAAACCCTGTTTCTCATTCACTGCATGCAGGATTCATATTTAAATAGTCTTTGTGGCTTAATATTCACAGACACTAGTGTCACGATTTGAAATAAGTTGATTAATTAATCCAAACTCTGACAAATTCCGTGACATGCGTTATACAGTAAATTCCGTTTTTATGACTGTATTTTGCATTTTCCTACAACATCATGAGACAAAAAAATTGAGACAGAATGCACATGCAGATTTCCTCTGAGTCTATTAATCAGCAAACTCCTACCTTGAACCGAGCTGCTGCTCTGCTGGGCCAAAGTCAGGTGCTCCTCACTCAACAGATAGACAGGCTGGTGTTGGTTAATCTCCACGCTGGTGCACACGTTGCTGTCTCCATGTACGAAGAACGTGAAGGAGCAGGACAGGTGCTCACTGCAGAGGAGGAGGAACAAATGGAGGATTACTCGAGGGTCTGGAGTTACAGCCTAAGAGAAAGTAGCACACTTCCTGGAGGTCTCTGGGAATGGTGTGTTGACAGCTGAGGTCTTCACAGTGTGTTTACAGGCTTAGTGCCCGGGGAGCTACAGTCAGTGACCGAACCTTGACCACGAGTACTATGAAAAGGTTTAGGAAATAACTAGAATTTAAAATTAGATACACGAGTATTACAAGTTCAGAGACTTCAACTTTCAAAGTGTTTGATTAAATCCTAGAGCACATAATGAACATCTCACACTCTGACTTGCTTTGTAGCACACATTCTTAAAGTTAACAACCCAACACCTGTGAGTGTGTGACCCACAGGCAAGAGTAAACAGCTGTTACAGTGTAACCAAACATGCAGGTGATGAGTGATTAAATTCACACATTAAAAAAACATCAACTGAACCAAGTTTATTTCCAGAAGCCTTAATTCTAAAGAATATTTATTTAGACTAAATGAATGAATCAGTATACTACATACTTGCATTTGAAGCAAATATAAAGCAGCATTCATGCGCCCAATGCGAGGCGAAGACTGACACGGAAGAGAAAAAAATAGTTGAACAAATTCATTATTTTTGTTTTCTTTGTGCGCAGAATGTATTCTCGACTATTTTAACAATGTCCTTACTACCTTTCTGGGCCTTGAACATGTCAGTTGCATTTCTGTCTATGCAGGATCAGAAAGCTCTCAGATTCCATCAAAAATATCTTAATTGTGTTCTGAAGTTGAATGAAGGTCTTACGGGTTTGGAATGACACAAGGGTGAGAAATTAATGACAGAATTTTCATTTTTGGGTGAACTATCCCTTTAAGCAAAAAACTAAAATAACAATATAATCAAACAATATTAAGTTATTAATCATTAAATAAAAATGTACAATGAGTCTGTGTTTGGGCAAACAATTATGTCATTTACAATGCTTCATGGGAGTGGGCAGCTGATGATGAGCTCTTCTGCCGCCATTTCTGTTTCCATGGTAACAGAAACTTCTCTGATAGGTGGGATGTCTGCTCAGGATGTTTTTTTTTTAATAACACTGAAATTAGACTGACTTGTAGCTTCCTAAGAAGCTTATAAACCAGTTTGTAATGGAAATTCAATCTGTCTACTATCTAAATGCATGTTATGGAATGCATTTCATTTTTTTTTTTTTTGGCCTTGTAAATCAAAATGCCAACTTGACCTTACAGTGAAACAACACTTTTCTCTGGCAACGTATGCTGGACTCCTCCAATCATTTAGTCCATTTAAAGGGACAGTTTGCCTAAAATTAAAATTTTGTCATTAAAGGAGAACTTCTCCTTTAGCTCTAAAAGACCCCAGCTGAGGAAGAAGGGTCTTATCTAGCAAAAAGTTGGAGGAGAAAATGAGATGGGAGTTTTTTGACATACCCTAACTGTCATGAATAGAAATACACAGAGTACACGCAGAGCTAGACAAGACGAGCATTTGAGGTTAAAAAGTGTATAAATTGTTTTTTTTGTTTGTTTTTTTTAAACAATCGCTAGATAAGACCCTCAGTTGGAATCTTTTAGAGCCCTTTGAAGCTGCACTGAAACTTCTGTTTGGAAGTTCAAAATTGCAGGCACCATTGAAGTCCACTATATGGAAAGAAATCCTGAAACGTTTTCCCTCAAAAAACAATTTCTTTACGACTGAAGAAAGACAGACATGAACATCTCGGATGACAAGGGGGTGAGTAAATTATCTGTATACTTTTGTTCTGTAAGTGAATTTCTCCTTTAATTACTCATGCTCATGTTGCTCCAAACCCGTAAGAACCTTGTTCATCTTCAGAACACAAATTAAGATATTTTGATATCACTTAGATGTACCTCACAATTCCATTACATCAGGACTTGAATCTGAGCCCATGGTAGGTCTACACTGAAAGATCCATTATGTTTAAAATCTTATTTCTGTTCCAAATATATTTAAACTACAGACAAATAATGCTCTTTACAATGCCATTTACTACTTGACTTTCTAGAACTTTATAGTGGCATCTCTGTCTGCATGCCTGAACACTGTAGCCTATTCTAATTTAGAATCACCAATGCAGAGAACCAGAACTTCCTGCCTTTAAGCCAACAGTGCATGCTCTCCCTGGAGGGATCGAGTGATGACCCCTGGTAACACCAGAGGGTATGGCGCCAACATTACCCCGTGCAATGCCAGAGAAAAAGAGAAAGAGAAATGGGGAAGCCTGCATTCCTCGTCTGTTGAGCACACTTACCAGTGTCATTACGAAATGCCACCAGCAAACCACTACAAACCTCACACAGATAGCACTTCGAAGCATGTGCACAGCCCTACAGACTGCCATTCAAAAGCTTAATGTCAGTATGATTTTTTTTTTTTAGAAGTTAAATTGATCAAAAGTTACAGTAAAGAAATTTATAACATTAAAAAAAGAAATCTAATAAATGCTGTTCTTCTGACATTTTGATTTAAAGAAATTTGAAAAAAGAAAAGGAATCATGTTTTTTCTCTACAAAATCAATAAGCAGCACAACTGTTATTCAGGATTGATTATAAATGTTTCTTGAGCAGCAAATTAGCATATTAGAATGATTTCTGAAGGATCAGTAACACTGAAGACTAGAGTAATGATGCTGAAAATTCAGCTTTGCATAAATTTTAAATATATTAAAATAGAAATCAAACATTAAATGTAATGTTTGATGTAATGAAACGTAATAATTCACACACACAAAAAAATCTGTAGTGCATATTTAGTGTTCAATGTGACCTAACAGCATTCAGGCTCACCTATCTTCTTTTTTCATGGCAAAACAAAGCAGCTGTGAGACTCAACACTTATTAGGAAGAACTCTGGATGTCTGACATCTTTTCAAGTTCAGGCAGAGCTGAACAAGTGAAAGCGAAATGGTTCCTGTTGACCTACCTAGTGTGAAACCGCACAGTCAGTGTTTTGTGAGAAGAGTAAGATCTTCATTAAAACTTAGACAGAGGAAGCCGCCGCAATTTCCAGCTCTTGCATCCTTAACTGACACCGAGTGCACTGTGCGCACACCCACTGCAGGAAGCCATATCCTCCCACCCACAGACACACAACACCTCTGCCCTGAGGGAGCCAATGACATCTATGCAAATGAGGCAGACAATTAGACGGACCGCATCTTCTGCCCCTCCCTACATTATTCGAATGTTTCACTTAAGACAGGCACTTCATTAGGATGACGACACGCTCTGGTGCAACCCTCATGCAAACAAACAGAGTATCCCGGGAGGTTACGCGGCTTCCAGAGCAGGGGCTCTTTCTCACACGAGAATGCCGACAGCCTGATGTCACTCGTCTGCTGCGACAAACAATGAGGATCATGCTGTTAAATGCCGCAGCTTACGGTACGCGTCCGCATCGCTGGGCATGAAAACGCACCAGGTTATCGGCAAAACGTAAACAAGGTGCACAGCACAGCGCATCTTTTACCTTTTGTTGATGGGCTTCTCATCCTTCTCGTAGGGTTTGACGAACCACTTGCCGATACGAACGAAGGATCGGTTCATGAGGCAGCGCTCCAGCAGGTTATGGATGGCTTTGAAGAGCAGCGTTCGGCACTCATAGGTCAGGCCGCTCTCCCACGAACCGTCCTCATTACCTGTAAGACACAGAGGACAGATCAGAACTCTATTATATCTGCATGCTCAACCGCTGCTGGCCCAGTTAAAGTAGCTGTTCACTTCCAGAACAAAAATTTACAGATATTGTACTCACCCCCTTGTCATCCAAGATGTTCATGTCTTTCTTTCTTCACTTGTAAAGAAATTATGTTTTTTGAGGGAAAACGTCTCAGGATTTCTCTCCATATAATAGACGTCTATGGTGCCCCCGAGTTTGAACTTCTAAAATGCAGTTTAAATGCTGCTTTAAAGGGCGATCCCAACCGAGGAAGAAGGGAAGAAGGGTTATTTTCTTAAAAAATAATAAAAAAGAAATACAATTTATATACTTTTTAAACCTTAAAAGCTCGTCTTGTCTAGCTCTGTGTGAACTCTTGTGTATTCTGGTTCATGACAGTTAGGGTATGTCGAAAAACTCCCATCTCCCATCCCATTCTCCTCCAACTTCAAAATTGTCCTACATCACTATTTTACCTTTGTAAAGGGCGTTTAACCTTTTTTGCATGTTCACTTTGTAAACAATGGGTTGGTAATTCTGCAGTGACGATTTTGATGTTGGAGGAGAAACTGAGAATGGGTTTTTTTTGACCTACCCTAACTGTCTTAAACCAGAATACACAGTTCATGCAAAGCTAGACAAGATGAGCATTTGAGGTTAAAAAGTATATAATTGTACTTTTTCCGCTAGATAAGACCCTTCTTCCTTGGCTGGGATCATTTAGAGCCCTTTGAAGCTGCATTTAAACTACATTTTGGAAGTTCAAACTCAGGGGCACCATAGACGTCCACTATACGGAGAGAAATCCTAAAATGTTTTCCTCAAAAAACTATTTCTGTACGACTCAAGAAAGAAAGACATGAACATCTTGAATGACAAGGGGTTGAGTACATTATTTGTAAATTTTTGCTCTGGAGGTGAACTACTCCTTTAAGAGCTTTTACGTCACTTTTTAGTTAGCCACACTGCATACAATTTTAAAGGGATAGTTCATCAAAAATGAAAATTACCCCATAATTTACACACCCACAAGCCATTCTAGGTGTACACAACTTTATTCTTTCAGACAAATACAGTCAGAGTTATATTAAAAAAACATCCTGGCTTTTCAAAGCTTTATAATAGCAGTGAATGGGTGTTGAGATTTTGAAGTCCAATAAAGTGCATAAAACTATCATAAAAAGTACTCCACATAGCTCCGAGAGGTTAATAAAGTCCTTCTGAAGCAAGACAATGTGTTTGTGCAAGAAAAATGTCAATTTTTGAAACTTTATAACCATAATCTCTAGCTAACTGCCATACGTGCGTTCACGTGAGAGTGTTGTGCCAGTTTTTTGAAAGAAACTGCCATTATATAACTCCGACTGTATTCGTCTGAAAGAAGAAAGTTGTATACATCTAGGATGGCTTGAAGGTGAGTAAACCATGGAGCAATTTTCATTTTTGGGTGAACTATCCCTTTAATACAATTTTTTTTTTTTTTAAACTAATCAATCCCAAATTTTGAATGGTAGTGTATTTAATTTTAGGTTAGACAAAAAAATGATTAGGTTCTTTATTGGCAATAACAGCTAAAAATTACATCAAGTTAAACAACTGTAACGTGACACGCAGATGTTTTCTTGATAATTATAGTCTTGGTTTATCCAAGACTATCATTATCAAGTCATTCTTGCAATTTTCACCTAAGTTAGCCAACAATAACACATCAGTCTTCCGATAGGTCGTGTGATGGTTATGTCTACTGGACTGAAACGGAATTGTAGGTTGAGCCCTGCCTACAGCGCCATCTCAGACCTCTCAACAGTGTTTGTTGTTGAAAGGGATTTTACAAGGGAACAAATAATTCCAAGAACCAGGAAATTAACCCCACTTAGCTCTTCATTGACCAAGTATTGATCAAGCTGTTATGGTAATAAAAGGTGGATGAGAAACAGATGTTTTATCCCCCTCAGACTGGAGTCAAGTCGCACCTTAAAAAAAGAACTAAACTAAATAAGCATCGTTAACTTTTCATCATTAACCACAGTTTCCTCTTTAAGAAGAGCAGTTTATATATAGAGTCTTATTTGTTACACTAACAAAATAAAGTTGCAAAGTCTGCAGACATACTAAAATCTCTGAATGCTTTTGCTTTGACGCAACTGCAATTAATGCAGTTAGCAAAGCTCAACAACTGCAATATCAATAACCGGTCTATGACTAATGTCTGGAAAAACACCTCCAGTCTAACCACCAATTTAGCTATGAAAAATTCAGCATCAAGTCCCGCTTAACCTCTGACAAGCAACATGTCATCTCTGACTACACATATTTCTTATTGTGTATGCACGTTACAGTTTGGAAGATGTGTGTCAGACGTACATGATAAGTCATGGTGGACGAGCTCGGCAAAGTTGGGGTCGTCTCCCCACCAAAAGATCCAGAGCTCCCGCCGGCCCGGGGTCTGGTGCCTCCGCCAAACGCCCAGCACGTCTGCCTTCAGGCAGCGACTGAAGCTGCACAGGATGGGGTCCTCCTCTGTCACCGGGAAGAGGATGGGGGACGAGGTGGGGCCCTGCCATACAAAACACTTCCATTTGATCCCGGTGAGGTCAGCCTGAAGGCAAAAAGAGAGAGGGAGAATGTGTTAGAAAAATCCATCATGTGGGACGACTAAGCAACCAGTGATAAAGCATCAACTCCACTAGGGTTAATAGGCATGCATATGCAACAACACAGCCAAAATGGCAATCTAAGTGTCTGATTGTGCAACTTTGATAAATGTAGACATGTAAGAGTAGTTTTTCTGTGACTAATGCGAGATGACGCCATCTAACCATGCCCATTAAGCATCATGAATCAACATATAAGCCTATTCGTAATTCACTGTCAGCATTAAGTTCTGAAATACTTTGACTTTCGCTCAACTTAAAGGCCACTTTGGTAAATATCTGAAACTTTTCTTACATGCATATTTGCTTGTCCAAGATTCATTCTACAAAAAAGTACATTGAAGTCCTTTGATGATAATTGTATTTTTGTTCCTAACAAATTTTTACACAAAAATCCTATTTTATCAAATAGGGGAAAGCATATAATTTCAAAAAATACTGTATGCTTGAAAATGCATTGTTGTCCCTTAAATTACAGCTTTTGCAGTAAGTGCATAATAATTTTATAATAATAAAATGTAAAAAAAATAAATAAAAAAAACTATTGTATAAAACAATTCTAAAAACTTTTTTTTATTCACTAAAGTTTAATCTTATTCACACGGTTAATTATGGAGCTTAGCATCTGTGTTGCACTGATTAAACTGAAATCAACAGTAATTTTGCTGGGAAAGCATATTGTTTCTGCACTTTTTTGTTGATATAAAATTATTAAAGAATCCCAAACAAAGATGAGATAACATTTCAAATCATAATCTGCATTAAAGTTCACTTCAAACAAGTTTGACCTGGATTAGTCTACTGTAAGTAGCATATCCAATATGTCCATATAAATATGAGTTTTTGATGCAAGGAGGAAGTGAAAAGTAAAATAAGGCCAGACAGACAGGAAGCTTATCATGAATACTTGGCTCTTGTTTACAAATCACTCTACAACCACGAACTGAAGAAAACAGCGTAGGTGTATATAGGCTTCTACTAGCACACATTACACATGCAAAGGACGAACTTAACTAGTACATAACCAAGAAGATAATTAGACTACTGTATAACAGTGACAAAACAGAAAGCACAAACAAACTAGATGGGCTATTAAGACCTGCTCTTTCTTCACAATGTTTACACGTACTGTCTAAATATCAGGAATGAAAATACAGTGACATGAAGAGTTACCTCAACGTCTTTTAACTAACTGATATCATTTCATTTCTCCAGCTAGTTGATTACTGTACATTAAAACTTTTTTTCTATTAGACGTTTCTGAAATGTCACGTTATGTTAAATCTAATTAAATACACAATAATATGGATACATTTCCAGAACAGAAAGCTAAACATTCACATTTAGTTTAAAACTCGTTTCATTCTGTTGACATATTAAAGGTTTTTACAGAAGGGATTTCTTTTTATTACTCCATAACCCGGAAAATACTGTCAACAGCCAGAAAAAAAACATATTTTCACCATGTTTGGGAATAAAAAGTTAGATAAACCAGGCAGATAATATATAAATAAACCCTTCTAACTAGATACGAGTACAAATAAAACAATGTGGAGTTATTGAGTTAGAGTTATATTTTTTTAAAACTTAACTAAAAAAAAGTTTGAATTTTTTCTCTTATAATGTTCTAAATGTTTACAGCAGGCATTTTTTATATCTTTTTATCACTTCATAAATCAAAAAACACAGTCGACAGTGAAAAAAATATTTCAAAAATAAACTTTCAGCATGTTTTCTGTAATTAAATTATATAAAATCCAAAACCCCTCTGTAAAAACCTTCAGAACACAGTTTGGAAAACATGGAAACTTTGGTGTGTGCAAGTACTAGTTAAATGGAGACTTTTGGCTCAGTGCAGAAGAAAAACAAACTAACTTTGAGAAAATAATATGTAATAACATTATAATTGAAACTTACAAGCGCAGATAGACAAAGTGTAATAAAATGAACGCTGGAAAGTGTATCCTTTCCACTAATATGAAAGCAGACATGTTATAAAAGCAAACTAGCTTATAATCTCAAAATGATCCCGTGCATGAAAACAAACAACGGTTTTCCCTGTAGTGTCCGGGATTTGATTGCTGATGTTGTTCAACATCACTCTCCCTAAAGCTGTTTTTGTACTTAAGAGTTACTTCATGCCAACAACTTGCAGCTTGCTCCAGCCAGTTAGTTCAGCAAGTGTTTACCAACGTTAGCAAACACGACCTAAATAACACAACAAAGCCGTGTCTCACACGCCAAGCTCCGTTTACACAACACAAACCCACACCTGAATGTCTAATATATATTTACAAGCCGGTAGCAGTGGCGGTTTAGTTCGTATTAAGATCAACAGGCCTCTGTTTGATTGACTGGCCGGCTAAAAATGGCTTCTGGCCCTCAGTCAGTTGATCTCTTACCAGACAGAATAGATTGGAGTGGCAGTCCTCCAGGCTCGCCCCGTTGGGTACAAAACAAGAACTCATCATCAAAGCGCAGTCCGGCGAGCCATCCTCTCTTTCAGATCCCAGGAACAGATAATGCGATGGGTTTTGGACCGGGTCTCCGTTTCTCGGACACAATCAGCAGGACGGGTTCGCGTCCAGCGAGCTAATTAGCTTAGCTCCGCTATTACTCCGCTAGAGGTTACTCACTTACCAGGAAAAATTGCGCTAAAAACTTCCTGCGCGCATTTACCATGATCCGCGGTGGGATATTGTTCTCCCCCCAGATTTGTTACATCAAAAAATCTGTAATTTCAGTAGTCCGAGGGGGTAGGGAGGTGAATTCAGCCCTCCCCCTTTTAGCTTAGCATAGCATCAGGCTAGCTGGGGTTAGCCTGGCTAAGCGAGGCAGCAACAAACAGTTCAAGCCAGAAGAGTTCAGCTTCAAATTTCACTAAAAACCACTCGCTCCTTTCCAAGTCTTCACCGGACTGTCGTCGACGGCCATCCACGAACAAGCTGGCGGTGAAAGTAAAAGGTTCTGGTAAAAAAGTACTGTTAAAAGAGGCAAGGCTGTGCTGTGCTCAGCTGTGTCTCACTGGTTTGTTTGAATACATTGGTCGCATCCTTTAATGGCGGCCACAGGGACACAACTCTACTACACTCTACTCCAGTCTACTCTACTCTACTCGGCTCCGATTGGCAGCGCTGCGACTCGATAGAGGAAAGAGTCGATGCCGGATTCCATAAAGCTCCAAAAGAGTCGATTCAGAGCTGTCAACTCCTTTTAGGGAGATTTCTCGATCTTTTAAATGGGACGCCTCATCTCAAAATTTAAAAAGCATGTCTAAAGATCCACTGTGTACTTTGAAAAGTTATTACTGTAAATATGGTTATTATTTTACAAAATATTTTTTCTATTACGTTATTATTATTATTATTATTATTTACTTTTTTATACTTATAATACTGTACTGTTATATGTTTTTTATTTATGTAATTTACGATTAATCGCATCCAAAATACACATTTTCATCATTTATATATATATATATATATATATATAGTTTTATGGATATAAATATAGGTACATGTAAATATTTTCAAAATATTTACTTTATGTGTGTCTTTATATATGCATAATAAATATACACAGTACACACATATATTATGTAAACAAAAACTTTTATTTGGGATGCGATTAATTGTTTGACAGCACTAAATATGTGTATTTTGAAAAATTATTATAAATATGATTATTATTTTACTACAATTACTTCAAACAATATGGAATATTTAGTATCTATAAAGTTAAATTTTTTTACCTTTTTATACTTATAATACTGTACTGTCATGTTATTTAGGCTATTTATTTATATAATTATATGTATATATAATAGAAATAAAATGAATATATATATATATATATATATATATTAAAAATATATACTGTATGTGTGTGTCTTTATATATACATAATAAATATACACAGCACACACACATATATTATGTAAACAAAAACTTTTATTTTGGTTGCAATTATTCGCAATTACTTGTTTGACCACTAAAAGACAATTATAAATATTTATATTATAAATTATTATTTTACAAAAATTACTTAAAAACAATATGGAATATTTTGTTTCTATTAAGTCAATTTTGTACTTTTTATACTGATAATACTGTTCTGTTATTTATTCATTTATATAATATGCGATTAATCGCAATTAATTGCTTATTATAGTTTTTGTTTACATAATATATGCACATATACTGTATATATTTATTATGTATATATAAATACACACACATGCATGCATATATTTAAGAAAATTCTGTTATCTTTACATATTAAATATATATAATATAAACTATATGTATATAAATATATGCATGTAAATACATGTAAATATTTTCAAAATATATACTGTATGTGTGTGGCTTTATATATACATAATAAATATACACAGTACACACACAAATATTATGTAAACAAAAACTTTTATTCTGGTTGCAATTAATCATGATTAATTGTTTGACAGCACTAAAGACCCAATTTGTACTTTGAAAAAATATTATTATAAATATTATTATTTTACAAAAAATACTTCAAACAATATAGAATATTTAGTTTCTATTAA
>JAHKKF010535963.1:0-11856 GCA_019740295.1 Labeo calbasu
GGGAAAAAAGTAACTGCCGTTACTTATTTGAAAAAAATTACTCTGATATTTTCTTAGAAATTCAAAAGTGATACGTTTGTCATGCCCGGTTGCCATTAAAGGATCTTAAACTGCATGTGGACCCGCTGCCTGTTGCCTGCTTGTGCTCAGTCGTAACATCGTTACTTTACTAGTTACTTGAAAAAAGTAATATTATTACGTAACGCATGTTACTTGTAATGCGTTAACTGTTGCTGACCTATGTGGTTGCTAAATATAATAGCATATAAACAAAAATCATAATACAAACATAACTTACATACATATACTGTGCAAATTTTACTATCGCCATTTTATATTTGTTATATGTGAAAATTATGTATTGCCTAAAATATATGACAATATAATTAAAGTGGTCAAATAAGGCTAATATTATATTATATTATGTGGCACTTTGGCTTTTGAAAGAAACTGAGAATGAATTTTACATTCTGTAATGCAGATATTTATGTTAGAAGGCGGATGAAGAAAATCTAACAACAACGTGTAGGTTTAGTTCTGGCAGAATGCAGGCATAATTACTAACACTGATTTTATACACTCAACAGCAACTGCTCCATGTTTTGTAAGCAGCTTCTTGCCCTAGGAATAAACCATCTATAAAAAAACAAAACAAATTGATGCTCTGCCATACTATATATACACACACAAAATACATAGTAGTTCAACCTGAACATGACAACATGCCCTTTTTAAATGGTTTGAGGGCTTCATTGTTTTTGGTTTTGCTAATGGAATGTGTAACAACTACTGTAATTTACTGTAATTTGTCTATTTGATGAGGTTGCTCGGTCAAAATACATGTGTGCTGTGTGAAAATAATTAAGAGCGTAGGTTTGGTTTGTTATTGGGGCATACAGCAAGGAGGCAGGTGACGACCCTGAGGTTATAATTTTTAAAACAAACTAGCAATTAAAGTAATGAGTCGCACAACCCTGATCATATTCATAATGTCACTGCTGTGATGCAAGAGTCATTGCATGAAAGTAAGTTTAAGGATGAAACCTACAGACCAAATATGACTGATATATGACTTTGAATCCTCCCTTTACAATGCCATGATACCTCTACTACTACTAACAATAACTAATAATCTAATGTCTGATTTATAACAAGTATTTGTACATTAACAGTTGCCACCTCCAGAAGTGTTTAATTCTATAGTTGACTGTGTTTTCTAATGTGATTTATTCTGATTTATTCTTTATTCTTATTGATGTTAAAATTGAGTGGGGTCCCATTGTCAAAAAAAAAAAAAAAAAAAAAAGAAGTTTTAGCACTCTGGTACATTTGACTGCATAACCCTTTGGATTATTCACTTTGATTGCAATACATTATGAATAGACTGTGAATGACTTCTAGAATAAAAAGCTATCATAATGGAAAAAGAAATACTATTCTGAGGAGTGAGTTTGAAAGAGGAAACTCTTTTTTTCCCATTTCCATTATATGTACATAATAAATGATCATACAAATATCATATATTGTCATTAAAAAGCTATGTGAAACCTATTAGAAATTAGAACAACAAAGATATTATATATGTTATAAACTAATTTCTTTGTACAGAGAACGTACAAATGTTAAAATTATATATTGCCTATATATCACATAACGTATATGGCAATATCACTCTGAATATAGGGCAATATATGTCTTGTATTACATTTGCATACAACACAGCAAACAAAATAACTTTTAGAACATGCAGGGCAAGGTAAAATGGTTTATAAAATGGAATACATCTCATCCAGAAAAAAAGTAAATCACAAAGTTAGATGGACATACTACGATTCTCTGTTTCCCTGGCAACAGCCATTGTGTCCTTTTTCTCAGGCAGAACCAATTTCTCAGGCAAAGACTCTGCAACCAGAGTGTCTATTAAATGTTTATATGTCCAGACATAAACCACCCTGCTGCTCAGGATATTTGGTTCTATGGGACCATCAGTAACTGACCCCAGCTCTTTTACATTTTCAAAATTTGCCTGTCTTCTGATTTTCTAACCATTTGTATTTATGAGAAAAAGTGCTGTGCCACTGTGTTAACAGAAATGTTAATTTAGAATGGACATAAATCTCTGTCAAGGTATGGCTGGTTAATAAACGAATGCTTTTGTCCAGCATGTATGCATGAAGTGGTCCAAAAGTGGCAATAATGTTACAAACAAACAAATATTTACTTATTTACAGCTGAGGTCAAAAATCTTGCAGATTTTGCAAAATGTTAATTATTTTACCAAATAAGAGGGATCAATACAAAATGCATGTTATTTTTTTTTTAGTACTGACCTGAATAAGATATTTCACATAAGATGTTTACATGTAGTCCACAAGAGAAAATAATAGTTGAATTTATAAAAATGACCCTGTTCAAAAGTTTACATACACTTGATCCTTAATACTGGGTTGTTACCTGAATCCACAGCTGTTTTTTTTTTTTTTTTTTTGCTTTGTGATAGTTGTTCATGAGTCCCTTGTTTGTCCTGAGCAGTTAAACTGCCCGCTGTTCTTCAGAAAAATCCCTCAGGTCCCACAAATTCTTTGGTTTTTCAGCATTTTTGTGTATTTGAAATGTTTCCAAGAGTGACTGTGTGATTTTGAGTTCTTTTCACACTGAGGACAACTGAGAGACTCATATGCAACTATTACAGAAAGTTCAAACACTCACTGATACTTCAGAAGGAAATATGTTGCGTTAAGAGCCAAGGGGTGAAAACTTTTTGAATTTGAAGATCAGGGTAAATGTAACTTATTTTGTTTTCCGCGGAAACATGTAAGTATCTTCTGTAGCATCTGAAATAGTAGTACTAAATATGATATGAATAATATGAATAAAGAAATATGATATTTAGGAGAAATGAGGAAAAATGTACTCATTTTCAATCTGATCAAAAGTTTACACCCCTGGTTTTTAATGCTTCTGGAAAAAAGTACTTACTGGTCTTTTGAGCTATCTATTTATCTAAGAATCCTGAAAAATAATGTCACAGTTTCCGCCAAAATATGAAGCAGTTTTCATAATGTATGTATTTTAAATGTAATTTAAAATAACTGTTTTCAACATTGAGAACAACAATGAAAGTTGCATGAGCAGCAAATTTGAATGATTTCTAAAGGATCGTGTGACACTGAAGACTGATAATGATGCTGAAAATTCAGCTTTGCACTGAATTACATTTTTAAATATGTTCAAATAGAAAACATTTTGTTTTAAATTGTAATAATATTTCATAATATTACTGTTTTTAATGTATTTTGATGAAATAAAAGCAGCCTTGATGAGCATAATAAATCGTACCTACCCCAATCTTGTAGATATTGTTAATATTTAATTTTAGATGTTTTACTGGTTCATAAATTTGGTTTTAGGACTTTTAAAAGCATGCAAAGACATACAACATACAGTTGAGGATAGCTGCTAATGAACTGTCACAAATCGTTGTGCCTAGAACTGAATGACCATGAGAAAGATGGTAGGTTGTAACTACCATGCAGATAAAAATGAATGCTTATGGTTAACATTTTCCAGGCTGTTCTCAGACCAGGTTTTGTAAAATACAATAAATAAATGTGGCATATTCACTTTATTATCAGCTCACAAAATAATATGTTAATTTATTAAAGTATTGTGATCAGTGAAGCACAATTTTAGAGTTCAGCACTGACCAATTGTACATAGACAGCACAACCTATGTAGGCTGTCAACCTTGATTAGATTGAACAAGACAGCTGCCTTAAAGACAGAAAGAAAATGAGTGGGTGAGATACAGAGAGATGCCAGCTTTCCTGTCCCCTCCTATTCTACTCTCTCATATTCTCCTTTTAATTATACAGGCAAGCACTTTGCCAGGGCACTGAGGAAGGATGATCAATCTTTCCATCTAATCTGGATTTATACTACAACATTATATTCATAATTAAAAAGAAGATTAATTGCATCTTTAAAATATGACCTACATGAGGGTATAGAATATAGAGTTGTTTGGTAAATAGAAACACAGCAGTTACTGTATTTGGTGCATAGTAATGCAGATAGGAATTTAATTAATGGTGGGCATTTCACCTACATCTGACCTTCTAGTGGCACAGAAGCTTGCTGGGGAAAAATACACAGCTTAGGGAAAAAGCAAGTCACAAAGATGAAGATTTATAAGGTTGGTTAGACTTTATCTGTGCTAAGTGCATTGAATTTTAAAATTGTTTTCCTTTAGAGGCAAAACGTAAGTGCAGCACATAAATAAAAAGTCAACAAAATAAAACGTGATATCATAAATATAGTTGGAAGCGTAAAGTTGAGTGGGCTGCTTAATAAAAATTACTGTCAAAATTGCTCCCCAAATGAATGTACCTGACAGAATAGGAGACCATTTGGACATTTATGGAGGGCTTTTGGGTGTATACACTGTCAGAAACAAGGTGTTACCCAGAATTTTTATGGACTACTTTAGGGATAAATAAGAAACTACATAAATCAGAACAATAGCAGAAGGTCTGTGTTGTAAGAGAGACTAATGCCAGTGACCCTCTCTTAATAAAGCCCATATGAAGGCCACTGTCTGTGTGTGTGTGTGTGAGAGAGTGTGTGTATGTTGTGCGGTTTTCTTAGCACAGTGCTGTAAATATAGTGTGGGTGGCTTGGAGCTCATTGGAACGGAGTCAGTGCTGAAATACCGATCTCTCCTCACTCTCAGCCATCTACATTACTTTCAGCATAAATCTCCTCCTAAACTGCTGAGCTACATGTTCAGAAGCAAAGCCTAATGCTTAATATTCAGCGCAGTAAATAATTTTTTGCCACATTTATGCTGGTGCCCAGTGTCGCAAGTCACCAGCATAGATGAGGTAGAAGAGATTCAGGAGACTCATAATGTCATCAGAAAAAAACAAAATTCTTGCTGAATGTCATTTTAAAATGAGTTTCATTCAAAGGGCAGGGAAGCTTTTGAAGTTTTGGAAAGGACTGTCAAGAAGGTTAAAGTGAAAACTCAGCATGAGTAGGTGAGTGTGTGTGGTTTCATTAATCTTGGTTCTTTTGGCATCAAGACAAAAAAAAAAAAAAGCGTTCCAAGGTTTTCTTCATGAAGAAAGGTCTTCCTTCCAAAACATTGAGCTCTAGTGCTTAGAGCTATGAAGTTATCAAATAAATGAACAGCCTCTATTTTCTCATGCCCTTGATAAGTCCCATTTGGATGGCTTGTATTGCCTAGTAACGTTTCATGCAGGGAGAAACATTTATATGTTTCAACATAATGTATTGTTTAATTTATGTGACTTAGTTCTTCTGCCATTATTTTCTTTCTTTCTTTCTTTCTTTCTTTCTTTCTTTCTTTCTTTCTTTCTTTCTTTCTTTCTTTTGTTCGTTCGTTCGTTCAAACTGATGAAATTCACATGTACTACAGACATGAAAACACATATTTGCAGTTACCATTTAATGTTAACATGTTGAATTTTGTAATAAAATCATACCCAATATAATGTATTATAATATATCATATTGACAATTCAATTAAATACTGACCATCATATATTTTGCATAAATGGATGTTGTCAAATAAAAACTATAAAAACTATATCTGTTTTTGGGCTGGACGATATATATAACATTGATATAAGTAATCACCCAGATTTAGACCAACCAATTTTGTATTTACAAAATGCGTTCAAAGGTAAATCTGCTTTATTTATTTCCCTGGTGTCAAAATAAGGTACATATAAATGTCAGGAAATATGATTCTGCACATCAATATCCATGGACACTGGATCTTTGATAAGTTGTAAGGAACACTATATCGAGTCCAGCAACTTTTAATTCAAACTGATCGTTTCACTCGCATTTTCGCAGCTTCCTTATTAAATCCATTCACGCAGCAGCTTTTTTGCCACTCAGTCTGGCTGAGGTGGCGTGTTCTGGTGGGAAAGTGACGTCAATGCATTCCCTCTGTAGATGGTAGACTTTGGGGAAAATGTCTTAAAGGAATAGTTCCCCCCAAAAACTTTTCCAACCTACATGACTTTCTTCTGCAAAAAACAAAAGGACATCATTTAGTTAATGTTTATGTCAGTTCAATACAGCTGCAGTATATTCTGGCTAACTGAAATGCCTAAAAATGCACTCAAGTGGCTAGAATCATTTTCCAAGAGAATGTTGCAAAATTAGAAGCTGTATAATAAATCTTCTGTTATGACACTTCACACTCCAATCCAGTAGTTGGTAGCAATGTCCAAATATTGAACTTTGTTTTTTTTTTTTTAAATCAGTTCTCAGTAAGTAACCTGTCAAGCCGGTTCACAAATCAAACCAAACTGAATATTAGCTCAGTGCTGATGACCCAAAACACACAAGAACGTCTGACTCAAAAAAAAAAGAAGAACCAAATGAGCTGGTCCAGTCAGTTGTCAAAGTTTGACAAATATTATTGAGGATTGTAATAATAGAGTTGCTAACATTATGATCACCGAGGACTTGAACGAGACTAATAAACAAATGTTCTGGAAATGTGCTTATGACTAGTTTTTTAAATAGGCCAACATTTTTATTAAAACCTAACAACCTACAATGGTTTATCATGAATGCAGATTATATTTTAAGTTGTTAAGCTAAATCAATGTGTTTATAAGACTGCTTTATTCTTTCTATAGGCCTATAGAACATACCATTTAGAACATATCCGCATTTATGCGAAGGCTACGCCAAATTGGTCAGTCGTCCACTATATGGACCAATGGGAGCCAGTGGGCTGAAGGTCCAAATTGTGGTTTCAATGCAGCTTGAAAGGGATTTAAATGATTCTAGCCGAGGAATAAGAGTCTTTTCTAGCGAAACAAAACAACAAACAAAAAAAATGTATATATTTCTTAACCACAAATGCTCGTCTTGCACTAGCTCTGCGATCTGATGCGCGGCTTCACACTTCACGCAATCATGCTCGTAAAGTCACGCACGGTTAGTTCTTTGTCTGTGTTCAAAAAGGTAGGGTAGGTCCTTCAATTTCAAAAAAGTCCAACATCATTGTTCCACTTAAAGTTAACTAATTCTTTAAGGATCCAATGAAATTGAGAATTGAGACAAACTGACACAAAAGAACCAGTCCGTGGAAATTAATTTGACTTTGCATTAATAGTAGTTGGTGAAAACGTCCTTCTATAGTGATGTGCAGAAACACCAGAAGGAGGAGATGAACATTTCTGTCAGTGCTGCATATTTAACAGGAATAGGAGAAGGTACGGTATTTAAACACCAAAAATAACCTTAAGGAGCACTGTGAGACCAGACTGTTATAATGAGTTGCCTAAAAGTGACAACTTTGAGTCATTCGAATCCTTTACACCTCAGTTAAGACAGTTTGAATGTCTTACACAGTGTTGTTTTGGATGATAAAGAGAAACTCTGACAATACAATAAAGAATTTAGAGACTTGAGAAATTCCTCAACCCAATTAGATGCCCAGACATCTGCCCTTTTCAATGCCTGAGACCTTTTGTTTGTACTTGTTAAGGATTTGTAAGAATATCAGCATGTAGAACGTCCACTGCATTACCACCTGCCTCACCCACATGGCCAGAAATAAGAAATCACACCATTTTATGATAGACATCTACAATTTCAGTCAACCCAAACACATAATTTCCGTGGGAGGCATTATAAACTGACAAAAAAATAGCACGCAATTTTGCAATCTCTTTGTCAGTATAAAGGACACTTTGAAATATTCTTAGATGCCAGAGCAATGATAAAGCAATATAAAGCTTGATAAACCTGCATAAACAGAGGCAGGTTAAGGACACACTGAGGCTCATGAGTTCACACTCTAGATACAGAAACTGCTGTGTTTTGCAGAATAAGCAGAGTGAGGCAAAGTGGCATGAATTATGGACACTTTTCAATATTGCCTACATTTCCTGCATTGATCTAGGGCTTATGAAAGTGTGTTGCTTTTGGACTGGATAAATGAAAGAAAAAGGAGTGACTATTAAGGAGACAAACAACATTCAACAGTCATCAGAGTGTGATGTAAATGTATTCGTTTGTTTGTGTGTATAGCACTAACCTAATGCCACTGTTCCTGACTCTTCATCTATTATGCAAACTCTGCTGACCACAAAATCTCACACCAAATTAGGTCTTTCCCTCACCTTGTCCTTGAAAATAAACCCAAGTGAGCACATCAAAACAGTATTTCCCAGCAGGTAACTAGATCCTGATACCTGGCTAGAGAAGCTGTCTTATATTCTTATGACGGTAATATTGAAGGTGTGTGCCGGTTTATAGTCTCAGTCCAATTATTGCACCGCCTCGTGTTACTCTGCATCCTGTTGAGAGCTCTTGTGAAGCGCCTCTTTGCCTGTCGACCTGTGCCACTGCATTAGTCTGATCATCTGTTTCCTCTTCCTGAACTATAGCTGTACTTTTAGTTACAAAAAAAAAATGTTTTGACATTTAATTCAAACACCTGCCAGGAAAGAAAATGGCACGTCGCAAATTACTCGTAATACTGGATGCAACTTTAAATGTAGTTGTCATCATTGCATTGGTGATCTTTCTCTTTTAGGTGAGTTCAAGAAAGTCAGTAATTAAGCTAAATAAATATATAAATACATACATACATAAATAAATGAAAGAATGAAGAAATGCATCCTCAAACTATTTTACTCGAATGCACAATTCCAACGTTTGCTTTAGAAAAATGCAAAGACTGTTTAAAGTTATGCCATTTATAAGGTTCCTATTATTGTTTTGAGAGTCCACAAGGTTAACATGAAAAGTCAAAAAACACTTTCATTTTCTCAAAATATGCATTTAATACCACTTCATTTTCCAGCGATTCTCAAATGATTTGTTTGAAGCAGTTCAAAGATTCAGTCTCTCTCCTTTCTGTGAGCCTTCTCTACTTTGATTGGTCAGATGGCCAGCTCTGTTGTGATTGGTCTGCTGTTTACAGTGCGTGTCAAAAACAATACGCCAATACGCCATATTTTAAGCGCTCAATAAAAAATATAAACATCTATAATTTATCTTACTTACAGGTTGTGATTCAGTGGAGCCAGCTGGTCCCAATAAACTGAGCCATCTTTCAAGAGAAAGCGTTTTGTGAATCCCACGTTGAACTCCTTAAAATTAGAGAAGCATACGTCAGTAAAATTATGTTTGTGGCGGGGTCAAGTTGTTTGCGGCCGGCCAACGTAGAGCATAGGCGGGAATTATGCAAATGTATGGCTGCAGAGAGTCGATTCTTTATTTTGGGAGACAATAACTTTATTTATAATGCACTTTCGGATGTACAACTTTGCAGATCGTTTACATTCACATACAGCAATATATAAGGCAATATTGGAAATTGCATAATTGGGGCACTTTTTTTTTTGTAAATACTTATTTTTGGCATTTTTAACCTTTATTAGGACAGGACAGATCAGAACAGACAGGAAGCAAAGTGGGAGAGAGATGGGGGAGGGATTGGGAAAGGTCCTCAAGTCGGGATTCGAACACGGGACGCCCGTAGCACAACGGCACTGTACGTCAGTACACTGCCCACAAGGCTATTGCGCCGAAAATGGGGCACTTTAAGGTAATTGAATGTACAGTGGTAAAGTCATGAGGTTGGATACAAAGCTTAAAAACACTATTAGCCAGTCTTAAGCAAAATCAGTTTGTCAAATAGTTTCATGCACAACATAAAATTTTTAACATTTTGTCTTTTATTCTCACTGAAGCTGCATTTATTTGATCAGAAACAGTAATATTGTGAAACATTTGCTCAGGAAACATTTTTCAGAACAAGATAAGATGAAGATAAGAGAAAAGAGATGAAACAAGACACTCTCACCTTCAGCAGCCAGCTTATCATTTGCGCTAAATGGCACAGTTGAGATGACAACCACATTTTCACAAGTCATAACTCAGAATGGAAACTCCTTAATGGATCTGGGCATTTTAGTCTCCTATTTAACAGATAATTTGTATGATACTAAATCAGCTGATAACTGCAGATTCCTCTGCTTTACTACCATTACTAGAGTGATCAAATTTATTTAAATGGCATTTATAGTTCAGCATAGTTACAAGACCAACAACAATCAAGCAGTTTGTTTATGTCTTTAATTAGTCATAAATAAATGCACATTAAACAGTCATGACAGCCCAGCAGGATGTGTTTATTTATATGACTACGCATTTGAATCTCTTCAAAAAGCTACAAGTAAAATTGCAGCAAATGTTTTAAAGAAACTACCAACAGATTGATGAGGGTTGTAGCTTTAAATTGAAACACCTCTAACCCTTTTGATGTTTCTGTTTCAGTAGTAGTAAAAACCTTTGCCGTTTTCTCTTACACAATGGTTTCGCTATTTGGCTGAAGAGTAGTTTAAGTGCTGCCCTCCACTCTGTGGAATGACTCTGTAAGATGAGCTCTGTTCAGTCGCAGTAGATCACCTGCTGGGGTGTAGATAACGCTAGTGGTGGTCTCTTGATCAACGTCCAATCATATAAGCTAACAATGGCCACATCCGCCACTGTTAGACCAACATAGCTGTCAACAAACAAAAAGCAAGTAGTTATGATGCTCTGATTATTCCAGTTCTGGTTTCTCAGCATGTAAGTGGCTGAATTCTTTGAGTGTTTTTAGGTTTATAAACTGGAATAAATTTACCTCATTCAATGCCAAATCATCTGCCTTTCTTTGTTATAATCATTGCCACACAGCAATCTGTCATACACACCTACTGTGTCCTAAGTATCATGATTGCTTTTAAAACATTGTTTAGAAGATGAAATTGTCATCATAATTCTGAAAATTAACAGAAGTTTAGCTCTAGTTAATGGTGATTTAATTGTTAAAACGTTTGATTGAATTTGATTTGATTGATCATTATGGTGATCATTGTTTGTCTTAGTCGAGCAATTGACCCTTGAGTTTCATATTTATTTATTTATTCATTCATTTGTTTTCGGAATAGTGTTTCATTAAGAACACTTGTGCATTAACAGAATAAATCAAGTTGGTTTTATGCATTCAGGTGCTTGTTGTACAGTGGTTTACATGACTGTTTAAATTACTGTCTTAAAGCAAACACAGTAGTTGTGAGGTTGTATTTTTTTTTTTCTTAGCTGTAAGAAAAAAGACAGAATTCCACTTCCAGAACAACAATTTACAAATAATTTACTCACCCCCTTGTCATCCAAGATATTCATGTCTTTCTGTCTTCAGTCGTAAAGAAATTATGTTTTTTGAGGAAAGCATTTCAGGATTTTTCTTCATATAATAGACTTCACTGATGCCCGATTTTGAACTTCCAAAATGCAGTTTAAATGCAGTTTCAAAGGGCTATAAATGATCCCAGCCGAGGAAGAAGGGTCTTATCTAGTGAATCATTTTTTTCCATAAAAATACAAATTTGTATACTTTTTAGGCACAAAAGGTCACATAACAGGCTCTGGGATGCGCGTCCACGATGCTACAAATTAGTAATGGGTCGTTCTTGAACGATTCTTTTAATTTTGAACGAATCTTTAATGTGACTCGGGAAGAACGAGTCATTTCGGGGAGTGATTCGTTAAGTCGTGCATACGCAACATCCTATTAGGTTCTGTACTGGAATTAGTTCAGCTGTTTCGAGTCTTCGGGTTTTTCGAATCGTTTGTTCATCTTATGGGGCTGTCACGTGATGAACGAACAACTCAAACCCGAAAACCCGAGGTGAGGTGAGTTAATCATAGACTGAAGACCCAGGTAAACAATAAATTAATCTTTTCTGTTTCTTATAGCATTATAGTTTTGTCTTGTTTGTAGTGTGATCAACGTTTGTGTAAGCAGTAGAT
>JAHKKF010535964.1:0-15791 GCA_019740295.1 Labeo calbasu
AAAAAATACTGAACTCTGAGTTCTTAAAATGTGTTTATTATTTTATAACCAGGGGATGATAATCTCACCTCGTTGTGAGGGAACCGTTGACACTGCTCTCCCATAAAGCACTGGAGGAAGGGGACAGGGATGAAGAGGAAGAGAATGATGAGGAAGACTGTGCCACTGATCACACCTTGCGATTCAGGCCTGATTAACAGGAAAAGAAAAAGGAGCTAAATTCAGGTTCCAGACATCAAATTGCAATACATACTTTTAATGTAAAAACCACTTACACTTCTTTCTTAATTGTTTTATTTAGGTCCATGCCATAGAGTCTCGCAGATATGAAATGATCCTTAAAGGCAGGAATAAGCTTGACTGTTGCAACGCACCCAAGTGCAGACATACAACAGTTGATGAAAAGTGGAAGAACAGGAATTGGAGACATCTTCTCCATGGACTAACACGACATAAAAATACAATATACAGTATGTACTGTACTATATAACAGTTGTATGTCGATAAATCTAGTCGAAAACAGCTCTCGATTCCTGTCAGCAACATTCAAAACTTTTATGTTGCATATCCATAGTGAAGCTGTCATTCATTGGCTTAACGTGTTTCTTCGAGGTTGACCAAATATTCAAATACAATTATAGACCACATAGTTGTGGACAACGCTGAATGAAATCGCGCGCATAAATGACAAAGTGCTTTTTTTCGAACCGACCGAAATGGTTTTTATACAAAAGTAACGTTACGGAATCAATGAACGGCAGTTCATTGGCTTGATGATGACAGCTAGATTTTCATAAGGTCGGGTAAATAACAATCAACCGATAAAGGACACCCTGCCCAAATAAGCACCGGTTCAGGTTATGAGTAACTAGTTACTCGCAATCTTCTTTGACGTCAAAAAGTAATAGATATGACAGTTTACTGTGTAGGGTTGGCTCTGATCTCATCACAAAATCCACGTCTACTTCCGTCAACATAATCTGTCCGCCGACTGGTTACATTAAAACAACTTGCTTACTATACTCTTATAAACGATTGGTAAGACAGTAAAAGCTTCGAAGATCAACACTGCTAAATACACGGTAGTGATCAGGTAAGTCTTTTATCAGAGAAACACGTTAATATGTTTGTTATCATCTTGGTTTCTTTCGAACCGTTGCAGACGAAACACAACCGGAAACAAAATGAATAGTATATTAAAGGTCCCATTTTCCGTGTTTATAATTACAACAATTATTATTATAACAATTATATGTTGTGACATGTATGACAGTATATATGATATTTTTTTAGAAATATCAAATAATAATAATAACAATAACAACAACAATAAGTCGTATTATTAATATATTTTGTTGTTCTTTGTTCTATTTAAAATAGGCATACTTTTTAATATTTGTCTTATAAATTGTATTATGCTCATACATTTTATTTAAGGAATAAAAGCTGAAAAAATGGAATGCTGCAATCTTATATTTGATTAAATTATGTTTTAGATTTTGATAGTTTCTTATTTAAAACAAGCATGCAAATTTAATTTTAAAGAGGGGAGCATTACGAGAAGTCAGACAAGGTCTTGGAACATGTATCTGACAGTAATCATAGATTATGCTCACTCTATAATAATAACAATATAACAACCCTTTTTTTGCAATAATTAATGCAACATTTATTTTAGGATTTTATAAGTATTTTGTAACATTTAATATATTTTATATAATTTACACGTATCACATGATAGATAGATTACAAGCAACTGAATTTGTAAAGTTCAGTCGTAAAGTAAAATTATATATAGTGCTGTTAAAATAAAAAATAAAAGTTAACATAATATATGTGTGTGTGCTGTGTACATTTATATATAAATACACAAACGTACAAGTATATATTTAAGAAATATTTACAGGTATATATGTATTCATTTTAAAATATGATTTATATTATTTATAAATATACATATAGATATAATATATACATTTATTTCTTTTAAATATATACTGGTTTGTTTGTATATTTATATATGCTCATAAATTTACACAACACACGCAAATATCTTATGTAAACACAAACTTTTATTTTGGATGCAATTAATCACGATTAATCGATTTGACTGCATTATTCTTGAATATAAAAGGTATTCTTTTTATTGTGAATGTACATTTTGCTAGGAATAGTAATAAAATAGTCATAATATGTGCATTAATAATAAAAACATAATAACGTAATATGAAGAGAGTTACCGAAAAACACAATTATGGATAATTCAGAAGCTGGCTAATAAAAAATTAGAAAAATCCGTCCAAAAAACACAAAATAAGTAGATACTTGTATCTTCAAAGTAATGACAGAAGGAGCATAACAACCCTATGTGTATGACATTATGTAATTTTCCTCTTAAACATCAGAGAGTGCGTTTTGTGGAGCGCGGGCAGAGAATGTGCGCATTGCGCTTGCGCAGTTTCGGCATCTTGACTAAGTGTGCGTGTCTCTTTAAATACGTGCAGCGCGTACGCGGTGTGTGTTTGTGTTGCTACACTATTTGACAGCTCGACTGTTCTGTCCCTGCGCGTTACCATTACAGACCATCCGACACCGACGGTGGGAGGGGGCACGTTTTCTCTTGAGTTGACAGCACTGGATATTATAAATGTGTGGTTTTGTGTAGCACGCTAAAGATTCACGAAACGGAGGCCATGTACCGATCAACTCAGGTTTGATCGGAGAAGATGCTCGGACCTGAAGACTGGTGCTGGAATTACGAAGACATGATGTAGCCATTGAGCTGGTGATCTGTAGCTAGTCAGCCTCCAAAGACGGTGTTTCTCATCTGATCGGTAATATTTCCTTTCTATTCTTTTAAATACTGGATATACATTCGGCGTCATATGCGTGTGCAGCATTTTTTGCTCATCGTAGGCGCGTTTCTGAGTCAGTTGCCCAAAATGCTGTCTAAGTAGGCAGCTTACTAGGGTTTTCGAATGGTGACCAGAGACGTAAACATGCATAATTTGACATGGACACCATTATTAAATGCAAGCTTAGAACCGAAATGAATCGCTACAATGATGAGCTAGTCCGACGTTGCAATGCAGCACTGACCCAGAACACAGCTGCTGTCATCGCTGCTGGACTGTCAGTAATGTGACAGAATCGGAACGGGTTTGTATGAGGCTTCACACAGGACTAGACTGTGCAACCGATCTGAGTTTTCTGGAAGAAGTTGTGCACTTCTCCGGTTTCAGGACAGGCATTGAATGTCACACTTTCACCGAAATGCTTAGTCAGTTTGCTTAACTGCTTAAACTTTTAAGCACAGGTGCTGATACTAACACGAAACATTGTAAATCTCTTTGATAAGAACACGTCTTTGCAACCTCTGCAAAAAGGTTATTATGGTAACCGTAGTTGGGGCGCAAATGGTGAAAGTAGTAACTACAGTCGTTACTGTACAAGAACATTAGCACTGCTGTCGTGTGTGTGTGTGTGTGTGTGTATATATATATATATGTCACCCTGGACCACAAAACCAGTCATAAGGGTCTTTTTTTAAAATTGAGATTTAATTGGCATAATTTGAAAGCTGAATACATAATCTTTCCATTGATGTATGGTTTGTTAGGATATGACAATATTTGGCCGAGACACAACTATGTGAAAATCTGTAATCAAAGGGTGCAAAAAAAAAAAAAAAAAAAAAAAAAATGGAGAAAAACACCTTTAAAGTTGTTAGCAAGTTTTGATACATTTACAGTGGAAAATTTACAAAATATCTTCACGGAACATGATCTTTACTAAATATCCTAATGAATTTTGGCTTAAAAGAAAAATGTATTTGTTTATTACGACTTTACAGCACAGTAAACAAATATAGCAGCAATAACTGTTGTTGTGAAAATACCATGGCACATTTTTTTAGGTAAGTTCACCTTACTTCTGAATTGTTTGGTAGGAAAACATTGGCCAAGAATATAATATACATGTAAATAGAAAAGAAACCATACCTGTTTTAGCATCTAAGAATAAACATGAATTTGACCTTTTGTTAAAGGCACAGTTCACAAAAAAATGTACATTTTGTCATCATTTTCACCCACATTTTGTTCCAAACATGTATGACTTTCTTTTTTCTTTGGAACACAAAAAAGAATAGCAATCAAAAAAGGGGGCATTCACATAGAATGCGTTTTTGAGTTTTTTCAAACGTGCACTGTTTTTCCATTGTTTTTCTATTTAAACATGCACTGGATGCACATATTTGACCATTGTGAGTGATGCTAAAGTTAAAAAAGTTTTTTTTAATTCCATTGCCCTGTGTCTCTGTGTGAACCATCCCTGGTATCAGTGAGTGCCTAACACGCTGTCTAACCTTTTTCCCCAGAGTTCCAACCTTCGTGAGTCAAGATTTTCATCCCTTCGTAAAAATGAGACTTAAGTGATCAGTGACTAGGGAGATGACGACTTTCCAGGACGTGAGCTGGCTGGTTCAGGTGGCGCTCTTCTGCGCCTCGCTGCTGGTCGTACTAGCCTGGCTCGTTCAGTTCTCACTGGCGTTGCTTCGCCCTAGGTGGTGCACGAGGGTTCAGGGCAAGAGGGATACCCCATGGCAGCTGCCCTTGAGTCTCACCCACCAGACGCTGACGGGCGGTGTGTGGGGTTCTCTCCTGAGGCTGCGATTGGGGCGAGACGGGTCAGGGAGTGACACTGAGGCCGGCGTCAAAGGTCTTTTGTCTTCGCTTTTTGCGTTCAAGTCCTTCAGGGAGCACTGGCAGAGAGCCTGGGTGCGGGCGCTCAACGAACAGGCCTGCAGACAAGGGGTGAGTATGATTTGGAGAAAAAATTCTATTTATTTTGAGACAATATGGTGTGGAAACATATGTAGGAGGTTTTGTGTATACACACACATGTGTTTTCATTGCTCCATGCATGTTTATACATGTGTAAGAGTATTTTTAGGCTATGCGAGTGTGTGTGGGCATAATATCATGGCCTGGCTACTTGTTAGTGAATGTGTGGGTGTAAGAGTGTCAGGGGATGCAGGTTCTTGTGTAACAACCACACACACTCTCTCTCCTCCTAGAAAATCTGCTCTGCAGTGAGTATTACACATGACAGGCCTCAGTCTACTGTCTCCTCTGGGGCTTCTTGTATGGAACCAAATTTGCACTTATTTTTGCTTAGCTAATCAGTGTAAATGGGAGTATTTTTAATGGATGATTTTGTCGAAAACTTGACACTGTTATTGCTTATGTGCACTGGTTTTGTATTTAAGACACACAAGCCACTTTCACACATGAAACCTGTTAAATGGACTTTTCCTGGTAACTGTACCACATCTGTTATTCTCACATGCACTGGCTGTATGCATGTTTTGCTAACATTCACACTTTGTGAAATGCTGAAATGCTGAAATGCAAGCGCTTCTCTCTATAGTGGAAATCAGTCAACAAATTACCCCATAGATATTAATGTATAGAATTAATTTTTTAATTCACTCGTTCAAAGGAAGAATGTAGTCTTTTCCACAATGTACACTACTATTTAAAAGTTTGGGGTCAGTAAGACTTTTTTTTTTATAATGTATGTTTTATTAACAGTTTTATTCAGCAAAGACACATTAAATTGATCAAGTGACAGGAAAGACTTCTAAATTCTTGCAAAATGTTGTTTATTTTTAAATAAATGCTGTGGTTTTGAACAAAAGTATCAAGCAGAACAACTGTTTAAAATTAATAATAATCAGAAAAACTTAGAGACACCACATTTTTAATGATAGTGTAAATAATCATATTTTTAGATTAAACTTTTTTGCCAATATTACAACTAAATGTTACATTTTGTCAACTGGTGCTGCCCCATGACCAAAAATGTCTTTGAATGTACTCAAAAAGTTGAATCTGTGAAAGTGCTGACTTATAATGTAAAATTACTTGAAGGAGAAGTTCAATCCCAGAATGAAAATTTCCTAATAATATACTCACCCCCATGTCATCCAAGGTGTTCATGTCTTTCTTTCTTCAGTCGCAGAGATTAAGTTTTTTGCAGAAAACATTTCAGGATTTTTCTTCATATAGTGGACTTCAATAGGGATCAACGGGTTGAAGGTCCAAATTACTGTTTCAATGCAGCTTCAAAGGACTTTACACGATCCCAGCTGAGGAATAAGGGTCTCGTCTAGTGAAACGATCAGTCATTTTCTTAAAAAAATAAAAACCTATACACTTTTTAACCACAAATGCTCTTCTTGCACTAGCTCTGCGATGCGCATCTTCACACATTATGTAATTACGTTGGAAAGGTCACAGTTCTTTGCCTTTGTGCTTTGAATAAAAAAGTTGGGTGAAAAACTCCATCTCATTTTCTCCTCCAACTTCAAAATTGTGTCGGTACTTCCGCCTACATCACACATGCATGATTACAAATGTCTAAGGTCGAGCTAGTGCAAGACATGCATTTTTGGTTAAAAAGTATAAAAATTGTAATTTTTTTGAGAAAATGACTGATCGTTTTACTACATAATACCATTATTTTCGTCATCTGGGATCGTGTAGAGTCCTTTGAAGCTGCATTGAAACTGCAATTTGGACCTTCAACCTGTTGGCCACCATTGAAGTCCACTATATGGAGAAAAATCCTGAAACGTTTTCCTCAAAAACCTTAATTTCTTTTCGACTGAAGAAAGAAAGACATGAACATCTTGGATGACATGGGGGTGAGTAAATTATCAGGAAATTATCATTCTGGAATTGAACTTAGGCTGTAAATGATTAATGATAGTACAGCAGTATTATATTTGTGATCAGCTTAATATCTTGTGGCCAATCAGATACTCCGCAGCTCCGAAAGCAATCCCAGTTACGTATATTCCTTCAATTTTAGGCAAAACCACACAGATCACACGACTAGGTTAAAGGTCTCACATCTGGTTTCCTCTGTAGCCTCTCGTCTGGTTAAGGGTGTGTTTGAGGGCTGGTGAGTTGTGTAAAGGTCTCCACTCCTATATTTAACTCTAACTGTATTTGATCTGTGTCCATATCAAAGCTCAGTCTGCCCGGTAGGTGTACTGAGGGGAAAAAAAAAACGAACGACGTCTGTCCGTCCCCGCTCTAGTCAGTTTTCTCTGCGAGGTCAGTGAAAAAATGCTTTGACTTGAAGATGTCTTTGAAGATCAGTTCATCAGAGGACTCGCCATCATTTTACGCGATGGCTATCTGCATATTTAGTCTGATGAGATATGATCAGAATGTAGAAATGGCATTTTCACCCAACAGGCAGTTCCGGTTGGGTTTTAGAGCAAATGCGAGCCTTCAAGGGATTCAGACTTCAATACAGTGAACTTTGCTCCAGCACCTGAGCTATATAGAAAGTGCGGGGAGAAAAGAGAAAATCCTTCCATCTCATTTCCTTACCGAGGTCTCCAGCCGATAGTTGTGCCAGTTCAGCAACCTAGTTATTTTCTCAGGTTGTCAAGTGGGGGGAGGGAAGGCTACAGAATGCAGTTAAGCAATTGCTGTCCCTTTATCTTAAATGTCTTTACAGTCAGTTGGTTTCTCTGGGAAAAGAGAGGAGGCCGAGGCTAATAAATAGCCATTTATTACTTAGCTGTTTAATTTAAGTGCGTCTTGGCTGCGTGCCATAACTGCAGCTCTGATTGTAATGTGGTCAGCTGATCCAAAAAGCAACTTAGCGCTGCAAAGTGCAGCGATTCTGCAGACTCCGTATGCGGGGTATCAGGAAGTCCTGAAGTAAGGACTTTTCCTAATGAATGTCTTTACCGTTAAGAATCCCCATGTGGGAGTGAGTCACAGGAGTTAAAGTAATGTGGCAGATTTTCACTGTGTGAGATTTTTTAGATTTAAACAATACTTTTAGACTATTTTCTGGCACAGGTTATGTCTAGCATGCCTCTGTACTTGATTTTTCAGTTTATGCATTTGAAAACCATTTATCTGAGGTTTCATTATCATGGTATGGAAGGCGCAGCCTCCATTATGAACGCTCATGGAATTATAGTTTCATGATTGTTTGTAAACATTCAGGTTTTATTGGTGGGATGATAGTTTAAGGTGTGCATGCAAACATACAGGTTATATGGGTGCATTACGTGTGGTTGTGTGAATCAAGCTAATTAAAACTAGGAGTGTAATGTTTCTGTCATACAGTTCTTCCCAAAGTTCGTCACACTACATCATAGAGTTGTGATATTGAAGATGCGGTCATTTTTACCGCTGTCCAGCTTATTTCATAGGCGAAATCCAGTCATTTCAACAGGAATCTGTGCAGTCTGGAATTTCGCTTAAGAGTGAAACATTTCCTTACACAGATTTCACATCAGGTTCAAGTTTTTTATAAAAATTTGCCTCGTTGATCAACAGGATGCTGCTTGGTTTGAAAGTGACTTCTCTGTGTTATTGACAATAGAAAAGGGACCTTTTTTGCTTGTGAAATTTAGCTGAAATGACCTTGTGCCTTGTAATACAGAATATTTACCAGACATCTTTCCAAACCCTCTATTGCATCTGTTTTCAACATCTGTTCCTCTCCCAAAACCCTTCACACAGTAGCACACTGTTGAGTTCAGTTCAACTCCTATGAATTTTCTTTCAATTATACGAAGCAGTGGACCGTAAAGTAAGTGTTTCAAAGCTGAGCTGTATAAAGACTGTCATGCTTTGTTTGTTCTTCTCCATTTTAATGATTTTACCTTTTATGAAAGGAAACCATTTTATGTTTCTCTGTTCATCGGATAGTTTTAACATCTGTGATAATAATGTAGGAGGAAGGAAGGTTGGCTAACAGAGGGGAGACAATTAACTGGCTCCAATAATAAAAAAAAAAGTGGTCAGGGAACAAAACAACTTTGAATTTAAAGACCTGTCAGATGATCGGACCTTCATTAGCAAGAAAAGGGACGTAAGTGCCAGTGTTCAGGCCTATCAATTTAATCTGCAATAACTGGATCTTCTGTGGGAATTTATAGTGCCGTGAAATGTACGCCACGTGACTCTCCCTTAGAGGTGACCTCCGTGTGCTAGTTAAATATTCCTGTGTTAGATTGGGCTTTGGGGAGAAGTTCCCATTTTGGAAGCTTTGATCTAGAATCTTGTCTCCAAGCAGACCGGATATTTGCTCCTTCAGCATGCCAGGTCATTGACACCCCAATCCACTCATATCAAGTTCTTCTGACCTGAAAAACCTGCCAGAGGGGTTGTTCCAGTGCTCGTGAGGTGTTTTTTGTGTATGCGCCAGATCAGATTGAGAGCAAAAGAGATCGAGCAACTTTCGCTCTGCTCCTCTGAAGCGCTGGAGCCATCTGTTGACACGGCAACATGAAAACAAACACCATGGTTCCAGCCCTAGCCATGGTGACCACCTCTCAGGTTAGAGAGAGAAGGAGAAGAGAGACTCAAAGTCTCTTATTCTTTATTTCCATGTTAAACATTCCAGCTGTTTGTGCTGGTCTAATAATGAAATTAAAAACCAATTATTAAATATTTACTGTTACAAGACTATGCTGTAAATATGTATCTAAACCTGTAAAGCCTGAAATATAATATAGTAGAACAATTTTATTGGAAAAAAAGACAACATATTTTAAAAAAATCTGAAAAAAGGCAAAAAAAAGTATTTGTTGAGTATCATATATGATACGTCATATTTTTATGGCTAATGTAGTATTATATAGGATAAAACTGGAGCTCATACTCGAGGTGGGAAAAAAAAAAATTCTGTCTTTAATTACTCACCCTCATGTCATTCCTAACCCATAAGACCTTTGTTCATCTTCAGAACACAAATTAAGTTATTTTTGATGAAAGCCGAGAACCACGTTCAAGGTTCAGGAAGATACCAAGAATATCGACAAAATAGTCCATAACAACTATATTTAACAATTCTTCTCCTCTGCTTTACTTTAGTGCCGTTTGGGAGAGTACCACGACTAGGGCTGTCACTAACAATTATTTTGGTAATCAAGTAATGTGTTGATTATTCTGACGATTAGTTGAATCATTATAATATTTTTTTTTTGGCAATAAAAATAGCGAACAATAGCTTTTAAAATTACTTAAAGTACATACTTTATTTGAAGGAGAATTTTACTTCCTAAACAGAAATTTACAGATAATTTGCTCACCTCCTTGACATCCAAGGTGTTCTTGTTTCTTTCTTCAGTTGATAAGAAATGTTTCTTGAGGAAAAAATTCAGGAATCATCTCCATATAATGGACTTCAATGGTGCCCCCAAGTTTGAACTTCCAAAATGCAGTTTAAATGTCGCTTCAAATGGCTCTAAACCATTGGTCTCAAGCTCAATTCCTGGAGGGCCACAGCGCTGCACAGTTTTGCTCCAACCCTAATCAAACACACCTGAGCCAACTAATCAAGGTCTTCAGGATTACTAAAAACTATTAAGCAGGTGTGAGCTGGTGTGAGCTGGTTGGAGCTAAACTCTGCAGAGCTGTGGCCCTCCAGGAATTGAGTTTGAGACCACTGCTCTAAACAATCCCACCCGAGGAAGAAGGGTCTTATCTAGCAAAACAAATTGACAATTTATATACTTTTTAACCTCAAACGCTTGTCTTGTCCAAGTCTGCGTGAACGTTTTTTCCGGTTCACTAAGGTCAAGACAGTTAGGGTATTTTGAAAAACTCTCAACGAGACGGGAGTTTTTTACATACCCTAACTGTATTGACCCGGATTACACAGACTACGCATGCGCATCGCAGAGACGAGACAAGACAAGCATTTGAGGTTAAAAGGTATATAAATTGTCAATTTGTTTCGAAAATGACCGTTTCACTAGGTAAGACTCTTCTTCCTCGGCTTGGATAGTTTATAGCCCTTTGAAGCTGCATTTAAACTGCATTTTGGAAGTTCATACTTGGGGGAACCATTAAAGTCCACTATATGGAGAACATTCCTGAAATGTTTTCCTCAAGAAACATAATTTCTTATTGACTGAAGAAAGGAAGACATGAACATCTTGCGTGACAAGGGGGTGAGTAAATTATCTGTAAATTTTTGTTCTGGAAGTGGACTTCTCCTTTAACAAAACTGTTAAAATACGTAATGAATTATGAACAAATGGAGCTAACGTATATTAAGCATTATAGCAAATGGCTGCATAATGCGCCAACGGCCTGACAATTGTTTTTACACTTTACTGTGCGATTAAATCCTTGTTTACTAATGACTAAACAACATTTTTATTCAAATGTCCACTTAATCTTTAATATTTAGCCATTTCTTTAAGACAGAAATGCTACAGCCACTGTAATTTCTTAAATATGTGGACATCAGAACATGTAAACTCAGAGTGAGGGTTTAAACTTTTATTCTGAAATTGCGATGCACACACGTAACCTACACGGTTTTAAATAATTAAGCGCATATATTAACCTTCATTGCATATATTTATTTACTTAAGTTGTACCGTTTGTTAATACACAATAGCATCATGCTTTATTATGATTTTAATGGGCTTAATATATCATGCATTCTTGGAAAGTGGTCTAATAATGCCTTTTGGTAGATTCTCGTCCATAGAAAATGCTATTTCCGGTATTTTGCCAGTTATTCGACATGGGTAAAATGCAATCAAGGATTTTTTTAAAAATCGAGTACTCAAATTTAATTGAGGAATTATGCTTTGATCAGCACGTAAACACACATGCACGTAGTACTGTTGATGTAGAACACGCGTGCGCTGCACCTGGTTTACATCGTAGTACTCTCCAAAATGGCGCCAGGGTAAAGAATTGTTGAATAACGTTGTTATTTTAGTTTCTTAAAATTATGGTTAAACCACTGATCGCATGGACTATTTTGTCGATGTTCTTGGTACCTTTCTGGACCAAGAATGTGGTAGAACTCTATGCAGGGTCAGAAAGCTCTCAGATTTCATCGAAAATATCTTATTATGTGTTCCGAAAACGAACGAAGGTTATATGGGTTTGGAACGACATAAGGGCGAGCAATTAACGGCAGAATTTTTATTTTTGGGTGAACCATCCTTTTAAAGAAGGGGAAAAAGTCTAGCTCAGTGCATATGTGTTTGAGGTTGCCTGAGGCATTGAGAGGGACATGCATGAATACCATTGTATCAATGAGAGTTTTATTTATCCAGATGGAACTTTGCAACTTTTTAATTCTAATCAATATGAAGGTCTCCAGATAACTTCCTACTAGGAGGATTAACCAGCCATTGACCACTGGTTAATCTCCTCTGCGTAATTTCACATGCGGTGGGATTCTAATCTGATTATCGGTTCGCTGACTATTACAGAGAGAGTGGGATTGTTGTTGGGCTGTCTATAAGGGAAGGATTATAGGGAAGATGGTGTATAAAGGATGTGATCATGTTGATCAGTTTTGACACTCCACAATGTGTGAACCTGGGTTGAACTTACTTGAGTAACTTGCTTTGGGCATATGTGTTTCTATATGAATCAGCTTAGGTGGCAGAGGCCTAAAAACCAGTAAACATTTGATTGATGGTTGTGACTCTACCAGTACCCCAGAGAAACCTTGATGTCATTGTGATTTTGCTTACTCAGCTGCAGTGGGAATAAAGAGTTGCTTGCTGCAATTTTGGTCATATTTAGTTTGTTTCAGGTTACGTTTCTGTAATGTGTGAGGACTGCTAAGAGGCTTTATCCTTCGTTCGTTCTTTACTCTTTCTTTCTCACCCAACACACACACACACACACGCGCACACACACACACACACACACACACACATAAACTCCCTCTAGTAATCCAGGGATTTGGCTGGGGGGGATCTGCACAGCTGGTTATATGTGGCAATAACAATAGAAGGACGTCCTCTGAGATTGCACACACACACAGACACACACTTGTACACTACTTGCTAATAAACATGGTATAAAAAAAGAACACAGCTCTTTGATGTGAAATGATTTGGATAACTTGTCAAAGTTATCAGTTTAATTTGTAACTCTGAAAGGATTTACAGAAACTCCCTCTCATCCAGACAGTAAGAGAGTGTATGGCATATTAATGAGAGTTTGTACACTCCTGAGTGCCTGGGGAAAGTTAACTTTGCTTTGATTTCTCCAGTTGTGTGTGAATGTACACCTTAATTTTACTGTATTACTTTGAAATGTTGTTCTCTTCGGTACAATAAAACATTTGATAAACAAAAAACTCACATTAATTTTGAGTTTCAGGACCATTTTTGTAAACTAAAAAGTCTGAGAAAAAATATATTATTGAGCAAAATAGTACATGTAATAATTGAATAATTATTTATTAAAATATTATCTTATAATAAGACACATACAGACCAGCTTCTTAAAGACCAGAGGTCAAAGTCTTAATTCACAACTGTGAACTAACCCTTAAACTGTAACGTACAAAAGTTTAGGGTCAGTATTTTTTAAGAAATTAATTCTTTTATTCAGCATGGTTGAATAAAATTGTACAACACTGACAGTAAACACTTTCTGTTCAGCAAAGAATCCTGAATAAACCATGGTTTTGACTAAATATTACACCGCATAAGTCTCTTTAACATTGATAATAATATGAAATGAACCAAATAAGCATATATGAATGATTTCTGAAGGATCATGTAGCGCTGAAGACAGGACTAATGGCTGCTGAACTGAACAAAATTGTCATCACAGGACTAAAGACAGACTCCAAAGTTTTGAACGGTAGTGTACCTGTATGCATCCACATAACGCTGCCCATTTCATTGAGTCATGTAGTTACAAAGGATGCATGTTGAACACACTCCTCATCACATGGTCACTAAAGAAGGCCATTTGCCAATGGCACATACAGTCCATTGCAGAAAATTGCAACACACAGATCCGTCCAGCAGTTCAGATCCTCTGGCTCATTGTCTTCAAGAGCAACTATTTTTAAAAATTTAATTGAACTGCAGAATAAGCGTCTGATTAATCATGTGGCTGCGAGTTTTTTCATGTCTCTTGCTCTCCCAGCTGGCCCGTCTGATACCGTCAATGTTCTGAGAGTTTAGCTCTTGCCAATATGGCACAATCCTCCAGGCATGTGTGTCAGTGTCAGCATCATCTGTGTGTGTGTGTGGCATCTGTGCATATGATGGAATGGTAGGATGGCACATTATCATGCCTGCAGTGCACAGAATAGCACACTGTCTGCACACGCACACACTGGGCTCAAGGTCAAACTAGTTTGTTTATTTCTGTCTCACTATCATTCTTCTCTTTTCTTTTTCTTGGTGGACTGTTTTGAAAATAAGCACTGAATGTAATTACTGTTTCCGGTATTTCAGTGACTCAGAATGAACATAAAGCAAGTGCTCTTTTCGTTTGTGCTGGTTTTCTAATTAATTTTGATGAATGTAAGAATCAGGTAAGCCTCGCTTCACCATGGCTTATGAATAATCTGCAGAGCAGCAAACTCTACCTTTACCAATAAAATGTTATGATCGACACTAGAGGACTAATACAAGGCTCACAGCAAAGTTTGTGCATGACTGTGTCCCTCTGTTGTCCTTTATTTTGAAATGGCATTGCACTGCCTTAAGTTGTTGGCACCCAATGATTTTTAGATTTGCCCCAAGGAATGTTTGGATCCTTAGTTTTGTCATCAAGTTGCGTCATGGTGCCTAAACAAGGATATTTTTGGTTGGTTCAAATGGTTGTTGTGGAGCGTTTGAAAAGTCCAGAGGGGGATTCAAGACAGGGTGGCTCAAACACAAAGTGACATTAAACTAAAGTGTCAAGGAACACACACTGTCATCCACATACAGTCTCATATATGCCCTCTTTGTATGTGACATGCACACACACACAAACAGACTATTAAAGGGATAGTTCACCCAAAAATGACAATTCTGTCATTAATTACTCACCTTCATGTCATTCCACACCTGTAAGACCTTCGAATGTATCGTGGTACTCTAGTAAAGTTGTTGTTTTTATTTTCTTTGCGCACAAAAAGTATTCTCGCAACTTCATAAAATTATGGTTGATCCACTGATGTCACATTGACTGTTTTATTGATATCCTTACTACCTTTCTGGGCTGTGAATGTGGTAGTTTCATTGCTGTCTTTGCAGGATCAGAAAGCTCTTGGATTTCATTAAAAACATCTTAATTTGTGTTCTGAAGATGAACGGAGGTCTTGCAGGTTTGGAATGACATGAGGGTGAGTAATTAATGACAGCATTTTTATTTTGGGGTCAACTATCCCTTTAAGGCCCTAACTAAGATTAACACACTACTATGTTAAAAGAACATCTTAATTTACAAGTAGGATGAGAGGAGGAACACATGCACGTAACCACGTTCTCTATAGCAAGGGTCTCAAGCTCAAATTACCTCAAGCTCACTAGCCAGATGGTGTTCTCTATTGGAGTTGCTTGAATAGCGAAACGGTGGTTTAATGAACATATATTTTAACTGTATACAATTTTTAGCACAGTTGTACGTTTGACATATGGACTTATGTCTTTTTCAAACTTGCATACCACTTTGATCCGAAAGTACAAATCTTGTTTATTTTCTTAATATGGGATTTAACAAGAAATTGCATTCTATCACTGGAATTGGTTTGATTATGGATACGAGTGTTGGACTTTGATTTGTTGGCCCTAAGCAAATTCCAGATATGGGGCCTAAACTTACCAGCTACGTGCTCAGTGCACCCAGGAAAAGCATACAAGTGAATAATTTTAAGAAATCAAGACAAAATAATGACACAAAACACCTCAAATATGTGTGTAAATTTTCTTCTCTGAGATCAATACCTGTTTTGAGAAAGTCATACAGTTGTCACAT
>JAHKKF010535965.1:6735-32193 GCA_019740295.1 Labeo calbasu
TCATTCAGGAATAAGATCGCGTGGGTGTTTGAATCGACACCTCGATATTTTAAGGATTAATAGTGCAGCTCTAATGTAGACACAGCAAAATGTTTTGCGAGGATATTGTCACACACTGGATCTCGCGAGATCTCGTGCACACACATCCCTACTGGTAACCAAACGCTTTCAGATCCACACTGACTTACATAGTATTTTATGGAAGTCACTGGCTACCGTCAGCTGTTTGGTTACCAGCATTCTTCAGAATATCTTACTTTGCCTTCCGCAGAAGAAACTCTCACTTGGAACGACATGAGTGAACGATGAGGTGCGATACAGGAACACCGAGAGTGAAACTCACTGCATTCTTTGAGAGGCTCATCTGACCCGTCGCGGCAGTCTCTCCGGCCGTCACACACGCCGTCTGCGCCGATGCACTCGCCGCTGCCACACTTAAACCCGCGCGGCCCATCACACGCGTTCTCTGCAGACAGACAGACAGACAGACGGTTACAAACAGACAGCGGCTTTGACGCATTCACGCGTGACGGACGCATGTGCGACTCTCACCGGTGAAGCAGTCCATCTCGTCGCTGCGGTCCGGGCAGTCGGGATTCCCGTCGCACTGGCGCATTCCCGGAACGCAGCTGCCGTCTTTACACGTGAACTCGTCCGGACGGCAGGTGGGCGCAGCTGCGACAGACACAGAAGGTAAGCGGACGATCTCTCGGACACACCGCGCTTTACTCAACATCAAACACGCGTGCACTCACTGCAGTTGTCCTCGTCTGACCGGTCGTTGCAGTCGACGTCTCCGTCGCACCTCCAGCTGCCGTGGACGCACTCGCCGCTGCCGCACAGGAACTCGTGATCGCGGCAGACCGGCGGCGGCTTCTGACCCGTCCCGCCCGGGCAATTCTGCGGCCACTCGTCAGAGCCGTCCGTGCAGTCGGCGTCGCCGTCGCAGGCCCAGAACTGCGGCACGCACACCGAGTTGTTGCACTGGAAAGAGCCTGGGCCGCAGGTGGGCGTGGGACAGGACGCCTCGTCGCTGCCGTCGTCGCAGTCGGGATCCTCGTCGCACGTGAACGACCGCGACACGCACTGACCGCTGCGGCAGCGGAACTCCTCGTCCGTGCAGTTCTTCAGAGCTAAAACAACACAAGAACACAACGGGCGTTAACACGGATCAACGTGTCATCTAGCAGACGAGAGCGAGAGATCGTTATATTTACCGCAGCCCTGCTCGTCTGCGCCGTTTTTGCAGTCAGACTTCCCGTCGCAGCGCCACCTGGAGGACACGCACTGATTCAGACGCCCGCCGCAGCTGAACTGACCCGGCAAACACTTCTTCTGGCCTGTGGCGGAGTTTGAGCGTTAGCATACTGAGATCTTAATGAGCTAATGATCGAGTGTGTGCTCATCAGTCATCGTGCGACAGTGATCAGGAATGTGTTGAACTCACTGCAGGACTGGGGCAGCTCATCACTTCCATCGCCGCAGTCGTCCGCCTCGTCACAAACCCAGCGACTGGTGATGCATTTCCCGTTTGCACACCTGAACTGCTCCTGACTGCAGACGGCTGCACCTGACAAACACACACACACACACACACATGAGACTCTACACACTCATCTCCGCCGTAACATAAACACATCTGATGTTTGACGTATTCTAGCTTTTCTGTACTGAAAACTAAAGCATTAACTTGTGCAGTCAGTATAATAAAACGTCAGACAAAACCATAAAGGTGAATGTTTAACCTGTGTCAGCAGAGAGAGACAGAGAGGGTGAGGGAGCTGATCTTTGCACAAAGCATTTGTTGATTATAAACATTCAGTGTCTTTGACCGATGACGGGTGTGTAATGTCTCTTTAAGACAATGGCAGAGGCGGAGTTAATAATCACACCACTAGTTGCTCACCGGTCTCTATGGAAACATTTGCATAATCAAGATACGGTAGAGATGAAGGAGGTGGAGCTTGATGGAAATGATCCAGAATGATGTTTGGAGGAGAAACTGATTGTTTTTACTCCGCAGTATTTATGAATCACAATGACAGTGAAATAATACAGTTATAAACCACATTAACGAACTAGCACATCTGAACTAACTCAACTGGTTTCCTCCATGAAGCAGAAAATTCCCCAAATAGTCACAGGATGTGACACAAGCCCATCGTGTGTGTGTGTGTGACAGAGAGAGAGTTTCATTCCCTAAAACGGGGAATCTCTCTCTCTCTCTCTCTCTCTCTCTCTCCTGTTCTAGTAAATGTACGTGTTTGTTTCTCAGTATTCTACAGCAGTGAGTGACACTCCAACACTCAGTGAATGAGAAGCAGATGTTCTAGTGTTTCTACAGCAAAACATCATCGCATCAGTGAATATTCAGACACACGAATATAAACAGAATCACGAAGCTGCTTTGATTTTTTCCTCAGTCTCGGCGTTTGTGTGTTTTACTGACGTTTAACAAACTCTTGCGAGAACAACAGTGACTGATGAGGAGCGATTGTGTTGGGCGTGTCGGGATCAGGTGTGCGTCTGACAGACGACGATCTGTCAAGAACTGGACGAACCACTTCCTGCGAAACTTCCTGTGGCGTGCCTGAAACCAGCGTTTCTACAACAAAAACTCGATGAGCCTGATCCATCGGATGGTCACTGTCGAATGCGTTTATGACCTGCATCAGGACAATCTCAGATCACTGTGATTGATTGTAGACTGACTGTCATCCTGCCGAAACCAACCAATCAGCGACAGCAGCGCGCATGTGCTTCGGCAGCGGCCAATCAGGAAACGCGTTTATTCGGCGAGAGGAACGACGGTAACGAGACTGACGCTGCAACACGCGCGATACAGCAATAAAACACCGACACCGGATCTAATAAACATGTATATACACCGCATAACAGGCCCGGAGATAAAACCCCCAAACAGCGTCAGATGTTTCATTACAGAACAAAAACATCGGAAAAGAAAGAAGAAACAAAGAACGGAAGAAATCGTTCAGTTGTGAAACAGGGCCGATCACACCTACAGAAGCGGATCTTCAGATCTCTAAACGGACACTTACGGCTTCCGTGGACAAAGTGGAGCAGAAGAACCGAGCAGATGAAGCCGAGCCGAATCTCCATCACCTGCGCCGCGGATTCTGATCAATCACAGATAACGTTACTCACACGCGCCTTTCCGTTTCACCGTTTCCTTGAATAGTTGAATATTAACAGAGGTCCGTGAAGCACTATGATGCTTGTCCGGACCGGTACCGCACTCCCGTGAACAGTGACAGGGCAGTTCTTCCCTCCCGTGGGCAAATCCCATCCATTTGAATGAAGCCCGCGGGGGGCGGGGCTATACCAGTGGTGTGATATTTGAAATGAGAGACGTCAGCGCTGTGGGCGGAGCCTCGCTGTCGGCTCTCTTATCATCATCATTGTGTCAGTTTACGCACGGGCCGCTTCCTCACGTTGATAAGAGAATGAATGAGACGCAGAAGTATCTGAGCATCTTCTCTATGAAAAGCGGGTGCTGTGTGTTACACACGTGTTGAAAATACACTGTGTGCTGCTCCTTCATCGGGGTTTTTAAAGCTCATATATGTGACATGGAGAGTTGGCTAATACCGTTTACACGAGGCCCGGCCAGATGTAAGTCACCGTATATAAATCCAGGAGGACAAATGGCACCTGAAACCCCGAGTCTGCCCCACGCTGCCCTTACTGTGCTCACAAATACCCAGAACGTCCCGGTTCAAAACAAGAGAAAAATCTGAAGGTCGCGCTTTAAAATGACAAACTGAAAACAAAAATACTTCCCAGAAATGAGGATCACACATGAGGGATCTCGAGCTGAATCATACTGCGTAGAATATAAAGCCTCAAGTCATCTGCTGTTTATAATATCAGCAATAAAACATGAAATCCTAGAATATAAAACTGAAACGGTGTCACAGATTTAAACACACCGTGCAGCTCGAGCGGAGGGAACAGGATTTGCATCGTATTTGTAGATGCAGGGAAATGATGTTTCCGAGGGCCTCCATTAACAGATGAAGTTACGCGCTGAATTTCAGGAGCTCAGACTGAACGTTATTTTGCATATTTAAAATCACTGTTCAGCACAGAGGAAAACGAGCTTGCAAATTTGATATCCTAAAAGCTAAAAGCAATGCCCCGCATCCTGAACAGAAGCACGGTGTTCAACGTGGTTAAACTACAGGGGAATCAGAGAGTCTGATGAGGGTCAGACAGACACAGGTGTAAGCGAGAGAGACACGGGACCATGACAGACACTCTGAACTATGAGTGGAATGTTGAAAGGTCTGTTGGATGACATCAGGAATGAGCGAAACCTCGCCTCAGAAGATCTTCCCTCACAAAGAGCGTTTGTGACTCGCCCCACAACTCTGTTAATGATTACAGCGGAAACGACAAACTTCTCTAGTTCAGCAGGAACTCGTGAGGGACACTTCAGCTTGACCTCATTCTACACCTGGGATGGCAAACTCCAACCCTGATAAAAAGTCACCTGCCTGTAGCTTCCTAGCTTCCCTTAAGACCGTGTTCAGGTGTTGTTGATCAGGGTTGAAGCAAAACTCTGCAGGACCGACGTTCGCCACCCCTCATTTACACACCCGTGAAGAATGTGACTGTGTTTGCAGAAGAAGATCCTGAATGCAGCTGCGCTCATATTACAAACCCCCTTCAGAACATCCAGAATGATCATAATTTTAACAAAGTAAAAGGGATCGTGAAAATATCATGATATTTTTTTATTTAGCACTGTCCTGAATAAGCTGTTTCACAAAACGGGTGTTTACATACACTCCACAAAACAAATGAATTTCTAAAAATGATCTGTTCAGAAGTTTACACACCCTTTGATCGTGATACCGTGTGTCGTTACCCGGACGATCCGTGATGATCACGTTCTTTAGAAAAATCCTCCAGCTCCTCCACAGTCTTTCGTTTTCCAGCGTCCTCTGCATATTTTAACCCATTTCCAACAGTGACTGTACGATTTTGAGATCTCTTCATACTGAGGACAACTGAGTGAAAACATTTACTCAAGAAGGAAAAACAATGCATTGAGAAACTAATGAGCAGAACTCTCAGCTCTTCCAGTATTACGTCACAGACACAGAATCGGTTTATGGTGAAATCACACTCAATGTGTATGAAAATGAGCCAGTGCGTTTGACGTGGAGAGATACACACAGACTCATCATCAGTGTTGGGGAAAGTTACTTTTTGAAGTAATGCATTACAATTTTAATTACGTTACTAAGTTACTTTCTATGGAAAGTAATGCGTTACTTTTTAAATCTGGACAGGGCTTGCTTCTTTGTTTGGAAATGAATTCACCTCAGGCTGAAAGAAAAGTACATTTATGCAGGAGGAGATCACTCTTCAGCTATAAAAAAAACGAAGCGCAAACGTTAGTTTATCTAAAGTCATTTTTGCTTATTAGTATGATTGAATTGAATCATCGAAGGTCAGCAGCAAAGACACTGGTTAATAAAATGGTATTAAATACATAAAGGATATTTGTTTGAATTAACATTTAATTATTGCATGGTTGCATTATATGCTGAGTTTGTATTTCACTGTTGTGAGATGAATGAATGCATGTTCACATTTAGTCTAAAATACAGTAACATCATGTTTACTCCCAATTTCCCAACAGGAGGCTTAAAAAAAGTAACTCAGATGTTTTCTTAGAAATTCAAAAGTAATGCGTTACTTTACCAGTTACTAAAACAAAGTAATATTATTACGTAACTCGCGTTACCCCCAACACTGGTCATCATCATCATCATCATCATCATCTCTTCAGAATGGTAGTGCCATGAGCTGCAGCAGTGATAGTAACTTAATTGGGCAAAATCAGATTACAGTGGCCTAAAGTGTTGTATCTTCAGTGTTTTTGTGAGAGCAACATGATCATCACATTCACTGTTTGTTTCTGATGTAATCAGACTCCTAACATTCCCACTTTTCCTCGAAATCTGCAGAAAACTGTTCATGAACATTAATGCCATCTAGTGGTTATTATGCCATATTACACACAAAATCACCACTGCCTGGCGCTTACACTCAAGTGTGTTGAGTGCGTTTGTTTCAGAAATTCCTCCAAGGTCAAAATTTTGTTCTGAACGGTGACATTCTAGAGCAGGGGTCACCAAACTCGTTCCTGGAGGGCCGGTGTCCTGCAGAGTTTACCTCCAACTTTCCTCAACACACCTGCCTGGAAGTTTCAAGTATACCTAGTAAGACCTTGATTGGCTGGTTCAGGTGTGTTTGATTTGAGTTGGACCTAAACTCTGCAGGGACACCGGCCCTCCATGACCGGGTCTGGTGACCCCTGTTCTAGAAGATTCTGTGCTTCAGCAGTTTGCGGAGGGTTTGTTCTCTGCTCCAGCATAACAGATACCCACTTAGAATTTTCTTTTTTTTTTTGACTTTTTAGATGATAGGACAGTGGAGATTGAAAGGAAGGCGTTGGGTGGAGAGCAGGGGAACAGGTTCGGCAAAGGACCCCGAGTCGGGATTCGACCCGGGCACTATATGACAGTGGTGCGCTAACCACACAGCTATAGGCACTGACAGAAGTCATTTACTGAGTCTGGCTGGTATTGTGTTGTTCTAAGATATATTATTCCAGTTTACTCAATATGGTATTACTTTACTTATGACATATGATGTATGGTCATAAAAGTAATCATAGACTGATCAATATGCTGATTATTACAATACTGGATGACTCAATACAGACTGTGAGTTCTAGGTGTCAGCTGTTGGGCAGCACCGGTGACTTCCACTGGACTGTACCAGTGGACTTAAGTGAACCAATGAACTTTGGGTGATCTCCAACATATGACAGGTACACGTAAACAAGTTTGATGTATGTGACCATCTCCAACCAACAGGAGGCGGCGGAATAAAAATTATTTTAAAAATGGCTGATCTAGCCAAAATCCACCATTAAAAATGCGCCAGGTGGGCTAGTAATTAATTGTGGCAAATCGGACAGGCGTAACCAACAAACAAACAAAAAAAAACGGAACTACCAATTTTGGTCAGAACAGGTATAAGAATGGATGCCCGGACAGACAGAGATCAGAGGCGGTAACCGTTGTCTCGGCTTGTTTCTTTGTTCAATAAATTCTTATTTTGACATCTGGAACTCTGCTTGTCGAGCTTCTTTGACTTCATTGAGAAATTCATCAATTGCTCCACGACAGTGGCTCCCACAAAATCAAAATCCCACCTTCAGGATCAGGTGGAAAAATTCAGCCGAGATCCAGACGTTTCATACTGAACGTCAGAAAAAGCAAGGAACACTACAAACACACACATGAGGTTGTGATGTTTATTGGGTTTCATCTAGTGAGTGAAAATCTACACGCACAAACATACATTCACTACAGTAAGTGCACATGCCATTAAAGAGCCGCTAGAAAGTTGAGGAATAATATGATTCATCTACAGTAACGGAGCAGATCAGCCATCAAAACACCAGAAACAGAGTTAAAATATGATGATGAGCAGCAACTGAAGGTCTTTATCACGGGCTTCGGCTCTGGCCCTTCAGATCCACTGTAGTTACAACTTTGGTCAAGCTCACCTGACTTCAAGTTTCTAGTAGTAATCCTCAGGACCTTGATTAGATTGTTCAGGTGTGTTTGATTAGTTAACGTTAGCTGGATTCTGCGAGAAAGTGCATCTCGAGGGCCAGAGCAGAGAAACCCTGCTTTAACACGAATAAACAGAGACGCATCAAACAACACCTCATCTACACAAACGGGCCGTTCACACAGACAAAGATTCGGTCTCTCAATCGACCGTTCACTAACGTTCACCATCTGCTGGTTGCGATCTGTGTCGCGTCGCTAACGGTCGCCGTCCGTACACACCGAACCGTTCTGAAATCACTGAAATCAACGGACATCAGCCGTTTTCAACCAGAGCTGGCGATTTCCAGCGATTCGAGCGACAGGGTTCAGCACATTTCAACGTTATGCAAACGATTCGCTGACGACCGACGAGATCAGACCAGTGCAGGTTACTGTGAGAAAGCTTTGTTTCTGTGTGTTTGCAACGTCCTTCCTAACCCGCTTCCCGCGCATCCGTCGGTTAAATCAGCGCACGTGCGACTCTTCAAAAACCTGTAAGAGCACGAGCCGCGTCCTCCTGCACAGATCCGGCGAGTTCACGTTTACATGATGTTCCAGAGCGCTTCTGTCTGCAAAAACCCCTCCAAACCATTTTACTCACGTGCATGCAAGCGTGAACGTCAGGTCAGTGTGTGAACGGCCTTTAAACTGGTCTTACAGCGCACACACACACACACACCGCTTGTAGAGAAAACAACGATCATACGAGCATATAATAACAGGCTGCTTCTAATCTATTACATCTACTGTACATGCTAATGTTCTGCTAAATGACACACTAGTGCAATTAACTGACAGGTTACTGGGTTTATACTAGATCATTTGACGGACGATCACAAATGTGCCCTTCTAAAACAGCAACGTCTAATAATCAGTGTCACAGAAACATGACGATGTCTAAACAGCATCTCGTCCACGTCTGAAGACTCAGCATCACAACAGCCACAACATCTCAGTACAGGCAGAGACTCCTTCTTTCTTCACAAGCTAATGATGAATGTGTGAACGCACGATTATTCTGGGTGCGGATGATGGGATGATCGGGTTCATCTACTGTATGGTGTTTGTATCTTTAACGCTTTGACGTGGATCTTCATCCCTGCTCTTCCTCACTGGCGCTGTTGGATCGATCCTGAACAAACACGAGAGTCACATACACACACACACACACACACGTGTGACGTAAACAACACACACAGATCATTAATGTAGTTTGATGTGACTCAGTGTTTTGTCTGTGCTAGTGTGTGTGTGTGTGTGTGTTCATCACCTCCTCCTGCTCCTCGTCTGTGTCATCATCACTAACGACAGGTTTCGCTCTCGTTCTCGCGGTTCTCCTGCGTCCTCTGCCACGCTCTGTGCTTCTGTCCTTACGGCTCAGTTTGATCTTCACCTTCACGGATCGAGCTGCGCACACACGCACCCACGCACACACACACACACACACACACAGAGATGGGTCAGTAGTTTTTGGGTCATAATTGTCATTATGCATATGCATTTTTACATTTATTTGACTGACTTTCTGAATCAGAGCCTTCATCCTCTTCATCTTCCTCACTCTCCTCTCCATCACTCTCTTCCTCTCTCTCGATCTTCTGACGCAGGCTGGTGAACACCGACTGCAGCACGATAGAGTCCTCATAGATCTGACACAAACACAGACGAGAGAGTAGACGCATCTGTAGATGTGTGTGTTTTCAGTGCGAGTTTGCTGAGGATCATCTGCAGCATTGTGTGTGTGTGTGTGTGTCTAACCAGTGATCCCTCCAGGTTGAAGGTTTGAGCGTTCTGACACAGCAGCATCACGTCTCGCTCCAGATCGTTGAGGCTGCGGTAGCGATGGCTCCGAATGCGCTCCTGCTCACACACAAGCGTTCGTGTAAGCAAACGACACCTGAATAAAACCTGAGCTCACACACGGCCGACTGTGTTCAAGGATCAGTGGCGTTGCGCGGACACGCTCACCTTGATCTTCCTGAAGTCCACGGGTTTGCGGATCAGCTCGTAGTATTCGGGCAGTTCCTTGCGTGACGGCAGCTGGATAAACACCTCGCTCAGCTGACGGCCGTTACTGCAACATTCAGAACATGACGAGACAAACGGACATCAGTCACGGATGTTTAAGGAGGAATAATTCACACTCTCCAGCTAACCTACGACCCGCCCTTCTTCTTCACTGAAGGACCAGAGCCTCCAGACACGACCAGACACTGAGAAAACATCCGCTCTAACAGACCTGCAGCATCTCCAGCTCAGCCTAGCATTCAGTATCATGAACAACGTCAGCGTTCAGCTACTGGAGTCCAGATCAGCATGAACATGACCTACTCAAGTTCACGGACCTGCTCGATCATCTGCGTCGAGAGCATCTGCTGCGTTCTGTTCACAACCACATTCACGAGAACATCTGAAGATGCAAGAACCCGTCCCGGAGATCCAGAGCCATCGGCACGTCCTACTTTTTACCTGTACTTTTCTCAACCGCTACTGGAAACGACTTTGACACTCACTTCTCCTTGTATTTAATAACGGCGTCCACAATCTTCTTCATCTTCTTGGTGAGGGACGGAGGGTTCGGCGAAAGCTTCTCGGATGGCGGACGACCTCGTTTTTTCTGTCTCTTGCTGTCGTCGTCTCTCTCTCTTCCTCCACGAGCGCCCGAAGTGGACGGGATGGCGTCCGGATCCCGATCGCGCCTCCTCTTCCGAGCCGTTTTCTTGTGTCGCACCTCCTCCTCGATCTCCTCCAGGGTCCCGTCCTCGATGGCCTGACAAAAGAGGGATCGATCAGAAACGTCCGGCAGAGGACGAGAAGCTCACGCGTGAGAAAACGAAGCGTACGTCTGACCTTCAGCCACTGTTTCTCTGTGAGCGAGTCGCTGTAGTCCACCTCTTTCCTCTGACGGGAGCCGCGGCCGAACATCTTCTCCTCTTCTTCCTCACAGGTGAGTCTTTCCACCTCGGCGTCGTCTTTCATGATCCACGTGGGCAGCTCGTCCTCCTCCATGAGACGAGGCTTTCGCTTCGGATTGCGGGCTTCCTCGCGGCGACGATCCAAGTCCATACGCTACGCAGAAACAAAGAGACAACGGAGGTTCATTTGGATCCGACCTGGATGGAATGATCAGCAAACACAAGCGAGAGAACGTGAAATGCAACCATGAACTGGTCAAACTCGTCTTCGCTCCTGGCGATCATCTGGTTGACGGTCTCGTCGTCCGGCACCTCGTCTTCTTCCTGAGAGAGAGACGGATGCAGACAAAAACAGCAAGCAATCAGAAGAGCGTTAGAACAACAGAAAAGAGAGAAAACATTCATGACCACGTTTACGTGAGCACAGAAACACAGAAGGTTTTGATGCTTCACAGGGCATTCCTGTAGACGCGTTAATCGGCACGTTCTGAAAAAGCTAAATCATTATCTTACCTTAAACATAAAACTACGTCATGCACAAAACGGGCCTGGTAAACATTTGTAAACACATCTTTATAGTGATCCATTCCCACTTCTTACGTTCGCGGGACAAATCCCCTCCAAAATGTGTTTGACATCTTAAAACGGTATTTCCTCGTAGTTGGTATTCTGAATAAGGTGTTTGCAGGGTCAGACCTGAATTAAGCACTTTTCATGAAGCAAACCGAGAGCAAACTCCCTTTCATATTGGAATATTCTCGTTCGTGTAAATGCGACCGAGACCGAATGAAGCTCCTGACCTCGTCCTGCTCCTCGTGTTCCAGAATGGCCTGCAGAAACGCTCGGCGCTCGTGACTCGACGACTTCTGGTCGAACATGCCGGCCTGGATCACCTTCTGGTCCACGTTCAGCTTGTATTTAGCGGCCGCCAGGATCTTCTCCTCTACGCTGTTGACGGTACAGAGCCGCAGAACCCGCACCTCGTTCTGCTGTCCGATGCGGTGAGCTCGATCCTGCGCCTGGAGGTCCTGCAGACAGAGAACATCAGAAGACTCGGAACGACCCGGGAGGCTCAGAACGGCATCGAACGGCTCAAATGAGACACATCGTCCAAGATGATGATGATGATGATGAGGAGGAGTTACCTGATGAGGGTTCCAGTCGCTGTCGAATATGATGACCGTATCGGCGCTCTGCAGATTGAGGCCCAGGCCGCCCGCCCTGGTGCTCAGCAGGAATATGAAGTACTGAGAGGCCGGATCATTGAAGGTCTTCAGCAGCATCCCACGATCCTCCGCTTTAGTCGTTCCTAAAACACACAAACACACACTCAGGCAAATATGGCTGCTCTGAGTTCTGAGGAAAATGTAACTGCTGCTAGCCATGATGTCTTCCCATGTCTTTAACATATTCTTGAGTCAATGGAGTCCAGGCTCACGTCTCATGATATCCTGGCGTCAGGACGTCTGGAGCTCTAAACGTTCCCTTTTGCGTTGATTTCTTCAGCAGATGAAAGTAGTGTGTGATCACTTTGTGAAGTAGCCTCAACTTCTCCTCAGCAACACACACGAATGATCTGAGGAATCACTGAGACGCTGCGGGACGAGTTACCCTCGGGTTCGCCCAGATCATCGTGAGCAGTAATACTATCACTCGATTATTTTAATACTAAAACGATCACTCGATTGCGCAAACACCACCCGCTAAAGAACAGGAGAAAGACGAGCTCACCGTCCAGACGCAGGTATTTAAAGTTGCGGTAAGCGAAATAATCCTCCATGATGGTCATCAGAGACGTCATTTGGCAGAAGAGCAGCACTTTGTGATTGGTCGCCCGTAATTTGGGCAAAATACGATCCAGCACCTCAAACTTCCCCGAGGCTCGGTATAAGTCAGCCCTGCAGATCAGATGTGAAATGAAGGTTTAGTGCTGGTGACGTCTGATGGACGTGTGTCACAGATGATTCTACAGCATTTCTACTGCTCACCCCTGAACGATCCCGCCCGAGAAGCCCAGATGCTCGGAAAACGACTCCTGCAAAAGCAGCACATCACGTTCAGCGGCACAATAAATCAAACGCGCTCACCAGACGATCGACACCAGGACAGGCACGCTAACACACCTCGATCTGCTGGAACATGTAGGGGTGATTACAGATCTTCCTCAGCTGCATGATGGTGTTCATCAGAGTCTTAGTGCCGCCTTTACCCTGAAACACACAAACACACACACACACACACACACCTTTACCTTGAAACACACACAATCTGCATCTAGACGAGGCTAAAGAGCTGCTGGGACGTCCGTCCAACATGATTTCATGATCTTCATTACACACTCTTCCTCACCTTCTTGTCCTTCTCGGATCCGTCGGTCAGCAGCACTCCTTTGGCCTGCATGTGTCGGTACAGGACCCTCTGAAGGGCCGACATGTCACACTTTATCACGTATTCCACCTGCACATAAAACCGCACAAATGCTTCGTCTGTCTGAGGCAGTGCATTCCACAAAAATTCACGAAAAGAAGAATTAAACCTACGGCTTTCTAAGGCTGCACAAATATTAAAATCATTTAAAAATCATAATAAATCTCAGTGCTACTGTGAACTCACAAAGGCAGCGGTTCATATGCGTGGGTTTAAAAGCAGGGTAGGTAATACGGTTCAAAAACATTTTTGTTATAAAGGTTGAAAGTCTCTTCACATCCTGATGGCAATCAATAAATTGACTGGTCTTAATGTATTTATATCATCAGTGGACCATAAAACGTTCGACCGATCAGATTATTCGGTCCGAACATTACGATAGGGTGTCCAACCTGCCTGGCAAAGTATATATATATATATATATATTTGCATACCTCCGAGCGCTCTGTTCGCACAGACAATCCATTACGCTTTTGAAGGAGGCGTGGCTTTGCAGCGTGATTATGCAGGGAAGGTGGGGTCTTGCTTTCAAAGCTAGCTTGCTATTGCTTGGCTTTCCAAAATGGCCCACCCTCACCTTAAATGTGCGCTTTATTTCTGTGTGTGTAGGTTACGTGCATCTCAGTGCGCCTCCGTTCCCAGTAAATGCTGCTCCACGCAAACAGTTATCATTTACATGGGCGGACCGTCTCAAACTCCATATTTATGTTGCTTATAACAGATCTAAATAATTTATAAACCTCCGCGACCACAGGAGAATTCATCGTTCTCTTTCTAAATATGCTAACTGTTCTTCGCTGCTGCCCTGAGTTTGCATGTTTTGATGTCTACATGTTCTTGTTCAAGAAATTGTTCACTTCTATCATAAAGAAGTGGCCAAATATTAAAGGAACACTCCACTTTTTTTGAAAATGGGTTCATTTTCCAACTCCCTAGTTGAGTTTTACCGTTTTCGAATCCATTCAGCAGATCTCCGGGTCTGGCGGTAGCACTTTTAGCATAGCTTAGCATAGATCATTGAATCTGATTAGACCGTTAGATTAGTCTCCCTGTGCAAGCAGGTGGTCACGTTGGTTATGTTGACGGAAGTTGGCTTATTTCCAGGCGTTGCGTAATATCACTGCGCCTGCTGCACCCGTTCCTGTTCCTTGATTCTTACGCCGGAATGAGAGTATAGTTCCTAGCCATGTCAGCGTAGAAAATCAAAACTTTTCATTTTCCGTCGGTCTCAGTACACGATGTAACTACAGAAGAGTCAAGTTTTAAATAGGAAAAATATCAAAACTCTTTGGTCATTTTTGAGACCTCTGCAGCCATTCGATATATAATACATAATGTACAAGTTACGATTATATTGTTTTATTACATGAGTACCAGCTTTTGATATTGTATTTGAGCCAATTATTGTTGCCTCAGTGCATATATATGTCTTTCAAGTCATTTTAAAAGGTTCACTTAGGCCTAGTTTCATTACCACAAAAAATGATCCAATTACTAAATTATTCGTCAGAATAATCAACCAATTCCTCGATTACCAAAATAATGGTTAGTGACCGCCGTAGACACAAATACTGACTGAAGTCAAACTCACCTTCTCAGGCAGCTGCGCCTCCACTTCCTTCTTCAGCCTGCGCAACAGGAAGGGGCGGAGCACCTTATGCAGGCGGCGGATGATCAGGATGGTCTCCTCCTCATTCAGATCCACCTGAGAGAGACATCAACGCTGCCGTCATCAAAGCTAGTCACGCCTGCTACTACTCGTCATTTTCCCATCATGTCTTGACGTGAACAGTCGAATATTTAAGGCTCAAGATGGAATCATATTTGTTCATTCTATCACAATGACGTGAACATAGTGGTGCATTTAAATTCATTTCACTGGTTTGCTTTGAATGGTTTCCTCAAGTTTCATGTCTGTGAAGTGTAGCACTAGCAACACCACGATCATGGGTTTCGATTACAAGGAAAAGCATGAATTGATAAAAATGTGTAATCTGAATGCAGCGTAATTGTTTTGATTAAGATCGTCTGCCAAATGTGTGCATGTAAATGAAATGATAACTACATCGTTTATGTAACTACAAAGTTTTAATAATGGCTCTAATGATATGCGAATAGCAATGCCCACACTAAAAAACAATAACGTTTTTTGTTTCTGATGAGTGATAAAAACTAGGGGTGGAAATCACAGGGTACCTTACGATACGACACGTGGCTCACGATACGGATAATATCACCATACGGCAGTTTTGTTTGATGGGCTTTCGTTGTGCGTGCGCTTCAGGTGTACACGCTCACAAAGAGCCTACATCAGACCAGCACGTGAATGAAACGTTTAACCAGCAAGGCTTTAAAGCACATGCAAATAATGTCGTTTTGTGATCGGCAGTAAGTGCGGTGTCCCGTGAGTGTAACTCTACCGCTGAGTTAACATCTGATGTGAACGTATGTGGCGTCGTACGGTATATTGAGACGGAGCCACCGAATGTGCGCTGTGGTGCGCTACTGTGAGCAGATCGTGGAGACATTTTAATCGGAGGATACTTAACTTATGTTCACATTTCTCTCATTCATGTGTTGAGTGACGCTGGGAGCAGGGAAATCTATTCAGAGCACCTTATTTTATTATTGATTCTCGTATCACACGGAGAAGGTCAACGATATATTGCTCTATCGATATTTTGTCCCACCCCAATAAAAACACTGACAGCCAATGAGAATCCACTCGACTTTAAGGAGTCTGAGCATTTCAAGTGCAGTCGACAAATCAGCAGCACGCTTATAATAAACAGAAGGTTACTGATCGCTGGTGTGGATGGTAACTGTTAAAATAGTTATCATTATAGTTATCGTTCTTAGTGTGAACAGGTCTTGACTCCCAGCTCCTGAGCAATGACTACCTTTGGCTTTTCTCTGATCATTTTCTTGATAAAAAAGTTACAATGATTAAAATGTTCTTAGGGCATTTGAGCATGTCCGATTCACGCTTTCATAGTAAACACACTAACACAAGCAGCATTAGCATTCGTGTCCATAATCAGTCAGGGCCGAACCCGAGATGCGTGACGGTGTTTTCGGTACGAATTAAACGGTAACGCCCTGAGCTTTGTTGGCGTTAAACGGACCTTCTCTCCGGTCATGGCGAAAGGCGCGTTGAACCACTGCTCAAACGTGCTGCAGCTCTTGAAGATGGTGGGCAGCAGGAAGTTGAGCAGCGCCCAGAGCTCCGGCAGCTTGTTCTGCAGCGGCGTCCCGGTCAGCAGCACGCGCCGCGGCGCCAGGTAATGCGTGTTCAGCACCTGCGTCAGCTTACAGTGATGGTTCTTCATGCGATGGCCTTCGTCCACGATCATGTACTTCCAGCGAATCTGTATCAGGGGACATGATCTCATCAGCGGGTTAGGGTGCACACACACGCGTTGTCCCCACAAGGTCAAAATTGACTGGTATTACTGTTCTTGTGGGGACATTTGGTCCCCCTAACGTGATAAACACCAGGTACACACACACACACACACACACGTCGCTCACGGCTGCTGGGAATCACAGTGTGAAACACCGCACAGGTACACACGCACCGAACACACGTTACCTTGGCCAGCACGTGCTTGTCTTTGATGATGTATTCGTACGTCGTGAGCAGCACGTTGAACTTTCCGCTCCGCAGCTGCGGGACGAAGGCTCTTCTAGCGGCAGGAGATCCCTGAACACACACGATCACATGATCAGACGGGCGTATTCAGCGAGCCACGGGAGAAAACGGGCGCCTGGGTTTACGGGAGGGTACGAGATCAGGCACGATATAAACTAATGACACTACTTCAGTCTTCGGTAGAGCTGCTTTACAGCTGATGTCGTTTCATAACTGATGCTTTTACAGCTTTAACACTGTTATTTTCCTAATGTTTATTTATGTGAAGCTGCTTTAAAATAATCTGTTGACATGATAAGATGGATTATCACGCAGGCTCGATCTGAAGTGAAAGTTTAGTTACCCGCTTGCGCCGATTCACATTCGCTCCATTACAGTGCATCAGATCATCCGTCTCCGTGCGTCACTCACCTTATACGAGACTTTGACGACAGACGGCGCCCATTTATCAAACTCGTAGACCCAGTTAGACAGAGTCCTGTCAGAGAAACACAGCGATCATCAAAACAGACACTCCGTGTGAACACGTACAAGTACGAAAGCTGATGTAAAAGCAGGCCGAGCTACTGACGAGAGCGGCACGATGATGAGGTAGGGTCCGTTCAGACGCTTGTACTCCATGAGGTACGTGATGAGCGCGATGGTTTGGATGGTTTTGCCCAAACCCATCTCATCCGCCAGGATCCCGTTCAGATTATTGTTATAGAGAGACACCAGCCACTCCAGACCCTTGATCTGCAGAGAAACGGTCAAAACATCAACACGTTGTTGTTGCGTTTTGTTTCGTCTGTCTGAAGTAGAGCTGAAGATCTCTGCCCGAACCCGATGAAACCCGACGGGTTCGGGCTTGCGCTCCGGCTTGCACGGTAAATGAGCGGTCATGTGATGCGTTTCGATTAGCCAGATCAGTACTATGCATCCCGGCCTGTCACAGCAGCAGTGAAAGGGTGTTTAGTGCTGCTGGACGCACCATCAGTGAGCGCAGGACCGCGCTGAAACTACAGTAGATTCAATCATTTTCCTCCACAAAAATATGTAGCCTAATCTTGATGAGTAAAGGTTTTTCCAAATATAACTAAATATTAATTGAGTCTTAAATGCATAATGTTGGCAGAGTATATAGGCTAATGTTGGCATTATTCTTTTATTACATTTCAGATGCTATTCACCGTCGCGTTGAGGCCGGATTGTGGAGAGAAGTGGCGAAGCAAATCCCGTAGAGCCTTTATCTTAATTTCGTTATTGCCAAATACCCATCTTAATTTAGAACTTATCTTAATTTAATTTGTTAAGAAAGAGTAATTTTTATTGGCGCGTTGGCCTATTTATAGGCTAAGTGTACGCCTATTTAGAGTGCTAAGATGTTACGATGTTACAGAGGACTTATTTTATTTCTTTGTTCCAACTTCCAAGTGGCCTACAGCCTACGTTAGTCATTAATAAATTGTTAAAACATGCATAAATGACTCAAGATTCTTGACAAAAGCCAAAAGAGCTGTGTGCTTGCGCACATTTGAACAGTGTCGGGCTGTAAACGGGTTCGGGCTTTTAAAAAGCTGCCAAACAAAATATACTTGTCGGGCTCGGGCCCTGTCGGGCCTAACTTTTAGGGCCCGATTACAGCTCTAGTCTGAAGTCTCTTCATTGGGTTTGTTCTATATAATTTCAGTCAGTTTTCCATTTGTGATCAACAGAGCTCTCTTTCTTTTCAACTCTTTCTTTATTGTGTTTTGTGCGTACCGATCACCTGTTCTCAGATACGGGCGACTTAAAAATCACTCGTCCGCTAATGTTGAAAGTGTTGATGTTAAATATCTGGTAAGAGTCTAGAATGACCTGGTATTGCTTGAGTTGGCCGTTGACTAGCAAAGACGACTGCTTGTCCACCCGCTCAGTAACCGCATGAGCCACGGCGTAATACGACTGTAATCCGCGGGCAAACACAGCGCTACCGTACTCATCGTCCACGTCCTGTTTAGCATGCCTGCAAAACACACACACAGGTTCAGACCGCAGCACTGAGAGCGTATCAGGAGCCTGTAAACGCTGGCGATCGCTGCAGCTGCGGCAGATGGGTGTCAGACTCAGTCCTACTCTATAATGTGACGGGCGTCCACTTCAGACACGTCCTCGCTGTCCGGGTCGGGAATCTTCTTCTTATCTTCCGCAGGAGTTTGTGAAGGCAGCAGCTGAGGAGGTTCCTCTTCCTCTTCCTGTCAGGAAACAGTCATAGAAGGTCTTTAATAAATCTCATACTGTCAGTTTAATCTCATACTGTCAGAAAGCAGATGAAGGAACCTCGTCCTCCTCGGACCCAGAATCCTCGCTGTCCGACCGCGGGGCGACCTCGTAACTGAAGGGAGACATGACAGTCGTCAGCGGAGACGATCGAATCGTCATGTTGGACAGCAGAAGCACAAGGGATCGATTGTCATCTTACCCAGGGTTCATCTCCAGCCACGTGTCCAGCTGTCCAGCTTTAGGAGCGTCCACTCCGGTCAGAATCTTCCCACTGTCCACGTGGATCACCTTGACTGGAAGATCACTCATCTGACTCGTCTCATCCAGGGGCTGTAAGCATCATCATCAACATCAGCATCATCAAAGCTTCCTTTAGACCAGTGGTGCACAGACTTTTCAGACATTCACTACTTTCCAAAAACAGAAGAAAGAAAGTTTTACGGGTTTGAACGACATGAGGGCGAAACTAATGACAGATTGGTTATGTTTGAGAAATATGTGAAGAACTGTAACAGGACTTGTGTGTGTCCAAATGTCTTGAACGTTATCAGCCTGACTGAATAAACAGTTAACGGTCAGAGTTGACTGTCAGTTTGAGCGCACTGCATTGTGGGATACAGTGTTGAGAGTGAGCTCATCTGGATATTGTGACGCTTTACATCCTGAGCACAATAACGGTACTGCTGATCCCACCTCTCCATCGGGCCCCAGAGCCCCCGTCTGGCCCTCCGCGTTCTCCAGCTTCTTCTTCTTCCTCTTCTTCTTCTTCTTCTCCTTCAGGGCCTGCACAGCTTTATGAGCACGGACGAGCTCCGTCAGATTGGCCACGTACTCGTCGGTCTGCTGGAGCAGATACGCCAGACGCTTGTCCTTCTTCTGGTCGATGAGCTTCCGGTACCCCTCCTCATCCTCAGCCTGCAGGACAAACACACAATACACACGAGCTACACACCTGACCTCAAGTTGGTGTGTGTGTGTATGTTTGAGTGAACGTGTGTACCTGGGGACCAAATGTCCCCACAAGGACTGTAAATTTTGACCTTGTGGGGACATTTTTTAGGTCCCCATGAAGAAACAGGCTTATAAATCATGCAGAATGAGTTTTTTTTGAGAAAGTAAAAGTGTGCACAGTCTCCTGTGAAGGCCAGGTTTAGGTGTAGGGCGACAGAAAATACGCTTTGTACACTATATAAAAACCATTACGCCTATGGAACGTCCCCATAAAACATGGAAACACAACGTGTGTGTGTGTGTGTGTGGGCGCACCATCAGACGTCTCATTCGCTCCTTCTCGATGCGCTCGTTCTCTTTCTTCTGCTCGCGCTCTGTGTTGGCGTGGTACGTGGCCACGGCTTTGGTCAGTTTCTGGATCTTTGCTGTGATGGACCGATGGTATTCCTTGAAGTCTTTGGCGTGTTGTAGGATGCTGTTGAGATATTCCTGCACCAGAGCAATGAATCATGGGAATTAGCACAGTGTTAGAACACTTGTGGAAATGTTTATTTTAAATTCTACTGTAATTTAATACTAAATATTTCATTACTACTCATATAATCAGCATCACAATATAAGCTGAGAAGGAAGACGGATGTGAGAATCAGCAGCACTGATCATTATGTTCTCCAGCAGCGCCTCAGAACATCTTGAGCTTCACCGGAAGAACAAATGGTCCCGTGATCACTGATCAGCTGATTGTTCACTTAGAAACAGAGCTCAATCTGAAATATTTGTGTTTCTTTTGCATCATAACTTTTCCTACGAAATCATAAAATTATCTGTTTATTTAAGTTTTGATCAGATGTTAAATCGCAGATTTCCAGTGCGGTCTTTTAAAGACGTTTAAAGAGGCTTGCCTGGTGTTTCTGCCTGCGTTTGCGTTCCTGTTCGATCTTCTGCTGTTTCTCCAGTTTCTCGGTGATTCGAGCCTCACGTAACGACTGCCTCTTGTTGCGCTTGTAGGCCTTTGCGTCTAGTGAGGTTTCTAAGGCCGTGTCACGTCTCATGCAAACCACCACCTCCTGACGCAGCTGTGAAAGCAAACACACGAACCGTCAGAGCGCTTTAGCAGAGGACGTTCAACAGATGCACTGATGCAGTGGAACAGGTCAGTAGATCGCAACGACCGTCAGTCACCTGTCTCTGGAAGTTGAGCAGTCTGAGCGCTTTGAGCTCAATAGTGGCTTTGGTGCGCAGATCTCCAGCCAGAGACCCTGGAAGATTCTCCAGCTCCTGAATACGGTGAGCGATACGAGCTTCGAGCCTGCAGAGACATGAAACATCAGACAAAGCCCTGGAACCACTCGGCCGTCCAACAGAGTTACGGACGAGGCGGTGCCGTCAACACGAACGAGCCGGATTGTGCCTGAAAAACGTTGTCTGTTGGATCTTTTTTTTTTTTAAAGCCGTTTAACAGCTGAACTTCAGGCTCAAATGACCAGGGCTGATTCTTGAACTGTTACCGACAATACTAAATACGTGCAGTCAGCCTTTCCAGTTAAACAGCACATATTTCAGTTCTACCACAGTGATTTGGAATCCACGCACCTGTATTCAGAACAGATAACGGAGCAAATCACTTCAGTGCAGGTTCACCAGAAATGAACCGCAGCCTCTAAACGCGCCATTTCTTTTGTTTGGAGGAGGCTGATCTAACAAACGGCAGCGATCGCTTGTTTTCTCAGGCCCGTCAGACCGCCTGCGGGTCTGTGGCGGCTCACCTGTACTCTCTCTCCTGCAGTATCTCAACCGGGTCTAGACCGCAGGGCTTCTGAACGGGCGTGATGCGGTTCTGCTTCTGGTGCAGCGGCACCATGGTGGTGGGCTGAGACGGGTGGGCCAGGTGTCCCGGAGATTGGGTTTGCGGCGGCATGACCGGAGAGGCGGCCGGCGGCACGGACGGGGGCGCGGGAGAGGGACGTCCGGTGGGCTGCGGTGGCATCAGCTTCTGAGGAGCGTTCGAGGGGGTCGCCGCATTGACCATAGGACCTGTCATACGAACAAACATCATCACAGGCTGCTTTTCCGTTCGGAAGCGCGTTACCAGACGTAGTTCAGCCGTCACACGCTCTCACCTTCAGGCCACGGTTTAGGGGGCCCGTTGTGGTTCTGGCCCTGAACACCAGCCGGGACTCCAGAAGGTCCAGGAGGAGGCATGTTGGGTCCCACCATTCCTGCGGAGCAACCGGCACAAACTAACCCTTTACTAAAGTCACCACAGACGAGTGGAGCGCAGCTGAATGTTCAACACGCTTCCACTCCTTCAGGGCTGAGCATCATTCAGAAGAGAACCGAGAACCTCGGCCGGAATTGTTAAAATGTTAAAATTCTTTGAACTGCATGTCAGTCAGCTCATCTTCCTGTCATTTCAGTTCAACGTCCCGTGGGACCAATTTAATTAAACGCAAATGAAATCAAATAACTAAAGTCTGAATTTAGCCCAACCCCGCACTCCGTAGCCAGTGAAGCATTGCCTCAGTACATTTCGTTAGTACAGTACATACCTTGTCATCAGTCCACGAATCCCATCATCTCATCGTTATTGATTTTCTACTATCACGAGAACTACGAACAGCTCAGGAACACGCGTGGTCGATTAAGTGTGTCAGATCTTTGCTCACCATGTCCTCGGCTGAAGCCGGCGCCACCTCCACCGCCGGGCGGCAGGCTGGTCAGGGACGGTCCTTGCGGCATGCCTGGCATGGGCCGCTTGCCCTGCACTGCCATCTGCAGGTGGTCCGGGAGAGGCTGCCCGCGCGCCAGCATCTTATACGCCATGATCTGCGCCCGCAGCTGGTGCAGCTGACTCTGGTTGAAGGGCGTCGGGGTGGCGGAGGAGCCCGAGGCGCTGCTGCCGGAGCCCGGGGCGCCGCTTTGGTTTCCCGGACGGTTCTGCTGCGTGAGGGTTTGGCCGTCCGCACCTTCCAACGAAGCAGAACTGGAGCCGGAGGTGGACAGGAGGGCACCGGACGGAGGCCCGCTGGCGGACACGGGACTGGACACGTGCTCCGAAGCGCCCAGCGGAGACGGGTATCCTGCGGGAGGAGACAGAAACGACACGGGTCAGTCAAACGGTAAAACATCGCCCCGTTACGTGGCGTAACAGAGAGCAGCGCTTCTCAGCCGCCGTGTCTCATATCGCAGAGTAAAGCGACGCTGGATACACAAAATAAAATGCAACTGGGGGCCGCAGATCTCTTTACTTACTGACATCAGTCAGACACTACTAGTTAAACGGCTCTTTGGCTGCTGCTGGTCAAGGGCGTGAAGTGCGTTACCTTGCGAGTGCTGGTCCATCGGGCTCCCTGGACGGGTCATCCCGCTGTGACCGGCCCTCATCGGAACCACCTTCATCTGACTGAAGCGAGCGTCTTCTGAAAGGTTTTCCTCCACAGGCTTTAGGACAAACAGAGACGTTACCCTCGGCCGAACAGAAACACGACCCCTGCTATTTTGGCATTTAGATTGATTTAGATCCCCACCTTGTGCATCTGGTGCAGACTCTCCTGGCCGTATCCCGCAGGCGCTTGCTGCGGAAAGGAGTGTCCCGTGGAAGTGGCCGGTCCGGGACTGGGGCCCATCATGCTGTGCGAGGACCCGGGGGACAATCCGGACCCCAGCACGGCCCCGGGAGACGGGCCCGGACCGGGCGAAGGCCCCGGACAGGGCGTCCCTCCTAACGGGGGCTCTGGGGTGGACATGCCGCCGACTCGCCCTGAGTTTGAAGTTTCAGAAAAGGACGTTTGTTAGCATTAAAATGTGACTTATGCGTTATTAAAATGTGTATCTGCCCTCTCTCAGGTAGTTTGAAATGACTTATTTTCTTAAGAGACTTTTTTTTTCTCTTATGTGGCTTCCAAAACAATGCTGCTGTTTTGAATCTAAATTGCTCCCTGTGGGACGAATGACGCTTCATAACATGATCTGGCTGAAGAAGCGAATTACAGACTCATTCAAATAAAAAAAATAAAAATAAAATCACACCAGTTCCTGCACCTTTGACCAGGTCATTTACATTTTTTTTTTTACACCTCTTTATAGAGAATGAACATTTTCTAGCCCATGTAATATTTGAGAGTTGAGATCTATTTTACACACATTTTTACACTGTTTTAGTTTCATGACTTTTCCAGGCCTGAGAACCACCATTTCCAAACTGACTGTATTGTCCAGGTCTTCTGTGATACATGATGATACTAATAATGAAGGAATAAGGCTTTATTAGTGTCTGATGATTCTGCAGGATCAACTCATTCCTGCCTCTGGAAACATGAAACAGCGGCTCGTCGTGGGAAAAGAACAAAGATCTGACAGGAAAATAAAATGTCGTCCAGCTCGAGCCGCTGCAATGGTCCTCCGCCGAACATCTGCACATCCGCCGCCGCCGCGACACCGACCATCATCCGCCGCCTTTGAACTCGCATCAAATCCTGAGTCACATCGATACGGTGCGATAGAAATCATGACGTATGAAGCGGCCAGACGGGCTGATGTGCTCGTGTTCACACCACTACAGAGATCGATACGATAATAATTCCTCGCGTATTTGATTAGACTTACCCTCAGTATAATAAATGAGGCGGACGCGCTCGAGCTGATGACGGAGCCCACGGTGCGTTTAATTACCGAGCAGCGCCGCCCGACATCCGCTCCGTTCATTCGGTCGATGCTCATGTACGGAGCGCCGCTGCGGACACGGAGATCCAAACGCTCGAGAGACAGGCAGAGAGAAAGCGAAGGAGATTGCAAAAAATAAATAAATATTTTTATTTAAAGCAACTGTTGTCTTTTGATGGGCTTCTTTAATTACGTAGGCTGGAGTTGTGACAACTTACGTTTATTCCGACCAGAATAAACACTTCATCTGCCTGTACTCACAAAATAAATCTCGAAATGTAATTGATATTTCTCATTCTGTAGTTTGACAAATATACTGACACTTACCGTGTCCGATTTTAATGCACTTATATGCGTGTCAGTACTTCTGTGACCTAATGCTCTTAATCACGTTCACAGTAGAGACAGACGGACATCGTCCCACCATCACTGCAGTCAACATCCATCCGTTCATCCGTTCATCTCACGAACACGGTGGCGGTGGCGGTGATGCTGGAGCCGAGTCTGGCAGGCAGGGAAACAAACCAAAAACGCTGGGTTAAGGGGGGCCCAGTTTGGGTTGTTTTTAGCCCAGCTGATGATGGGTAAGTATAGGACAGAACACATGTTGCGCTAACCCTAACCCAGCTGTCCGTCTCATATTATAACAGCGTTTCAGACGGATGGTGACAACCTGAATGAGAAGGGAAAACTATACTCGCTTTACTCTTTGTGGTTTTGATACTTGCTTTCAGCGTTTTCTTTACGTGCAGCAAAACAGAAAATCATTTGCTAGTTCAAATTACTTTTCATGCTGATAAAACACATTAAAACTGAACCAGAGAGAGTGTGTGTGTGTGTCTGTCAGCAACGGGGCAGGCAAGGCAGGCAAATGCCTGGGGCCCCGCATTTTAAGGGGGCCCCCGATGACCATTTAAATAAACAGAAATTAAATTGCTATACCACGCAG
>JAHKKF010535966.1:0-11856 GCA_019740295.1 Labeo calbasu
TTAATTAAAAACCACTGCATGGATTTTTATCATTATAGGGTAGATTTGTACATGCACTGCCAACACACATTAATGTTCAAACAGCATAAAAAAGTGAATTTAGCATCCGATGACCCCTTTAATATCCTAATGATTTTTGGCATAAAAAAAAAAATCTATAATTTTGACCCATACAATGTATTGTTGGCTGTTGCTACAAATATATCCGTTTGACTTATGACTGGTTTTGTAATCCAGGATCGCATTTAATTCATGGTTTAAAACCTAGTTATTGGCCAGTGCCACCAAAATATATATATATTTTTTTTTCAGAAAACCCTTGAAATGTTTATTATATACAAATGTAGTTTTTGTTCTACTTTTTGAAGACACTGGCTGCTGACTATTACAGAAGAATATCATGTTTTTCTTGTTAAAATTAAAATAATTTGTTTCTTTCCTTCCTAAATTCATATATGCCACATCATTTTGTATTACGTAAAATTGACTGGATGGGCCAAGTTTCTAAACACCAATACACTTAGCATGACACTTGTGTGAACTTGAGAGGGACTGACTTCATACATCCATTAAAAATTACCTCGGGACTGGTTAGAGAAAACTCAAGTGCAAAAATAGCTCTGAAAAGGGAAGATGCTTCCGAGAAGAGCTCTAGATTCATTACTTTGGAAATGCCATTTGTTTTAATATTTATTTTTCTAATGCAGTTGCATTCATGTATGCATTGTATGATGCAATGTGATGCGTTTTAGCATGAATATACTTTATAGTTTAAAGAGGTTGAGTGGGGTGTAAATCCCAAAAGCAAATTCCTTGTAAGAGCAATAAATGGAAGATTGAGATCTTCATCATATATTAGTGAATCAGTTTCCCTCCTTCTCTGTTCCAGTAAGTAGGGCAGCATTTGGATGGGTGGAGACGTAATGATTTGATGTATTAAGTTAGCGATGTCACTTTGTATTCAACATCTGCTGTCTAAATGAACGACCATCTCGACTCTTCTCCGCCGGACCACCAGCTGCTGTGTGACAGCGTGCGACGGAAACGACCGTGACAGACGGGTGAGTGACAGATGCGCGGGTGACTGAAGTGCGCTTCGCTACTCCAGACTTCCTGAGTGACAGGATGTCGGCCTATGCTGAAGAAAGTGTCTTGTGTGAACGTTTACAGTCTCAGTGTTTGGTTTGGTTTCATGCCAACAGGCGCATTTTGATCAATGTCCTTTTGTGAATTTAAACCTATAAAGCCATATTTGATATGCAAAAGGCCTCTAAATTATCAACATGAGCAAAACCCTGTTTGATAGTTGATTGATAGTTCATACTTTTCAAGTAAGCATTTTTTAAGACCTAAGCATACCCTAAAAATCCATAATTCATTCATTTATTTAAAATACAGTTATTTCATACTAAGTATACTTAAAATCTGTTAACATATTTAATGACATATCATTTAAGACTTAGTGATATAAAATTATATTTAAACTTAATTTATAGTATTTCCTTATTGCACAATGCACATTTCTTAAAGGGTTACTCCACCCCAAAATGAAAATTCTGTCATTAATCACTAACCCTATGTCGTTCCAAACCTGTAAAAGCTTTGTTTGTTTTCAGAACACAGATATTTTGGATGAAAACTGGGAGGTTTGTGACTGTCCCATTGACTGCCAGGTAAATACCACTGTCAGGACCAAGAAAAGTATGAAAGACATCGTCAAAATAGTCCATCTGCCATCAGTGGTTCAATCTGAACCAATTTTATGAAGCGACAAGAATACTTTTTGTACACAAAGAAAATAAATAATGTTTTTATTCAACAATTTGTTTCCTCCGCGTCAGTGTAGCGCTATTTTGGAAAGTATCCACTGGATGTAAACTGCGTACACGGTTTTGTGTCAGTTGCACCACTCGGTTACGTTTCTACGTATATTTATGCTTGAATTTGAACGAAAACAGCATATCCGGCGTACGCAGTTTGCGTCCAGTGGATACTTTCCAAAATAGCGCTACGCTGACACAAATGAGACGAATTGTTGAATAAAAACTTGTTTTTTCTTTGCGTACAAAAGTATTCTCGTCACTTCATAAAATTAAGATTGAACCACTGAGGGCAGATGGACTATTTTGACGATGCCTTTCATACTTTTCTGGGTCTTTATAGTGGTATTTACCTGGCAGTCAATGGGACAATCACAAACCTTTTGGTTTTCATCCCCCTGGTGATAAAACCAGCATATGCTGGTAGGTATGTTTTGATGCTGGGATGCCTTGACCAGCAACATGGCCAGCATAAACCAGCAAAGGATCAGCTTAAACCAGCATCAAAACATACCTAACCAGCATCCCAGCATCAAAACATACCTACCAGCATATGCTGTTTTTTTCACCAGGGCCAAAATATCTTAAATTGTGTTCCCAAGACGAACAACTCTTTTACGGGTTTGGAACGACATGAGGGTAAGTGATTAATGATAAAAGTTTTATTTTGGGATGGAGTAACCCTTTAATGTTATGCCTAAAATGTGTTTTAGTATCACTATTAATAAGGATTGTATGATCTCTGCTGTAATATCAGTCTTTAAATGCAAGATACTTGCAATAGTTCCACTTTAGCACAATCAGATATCCTTTTTGTTTTGGACTTCAATTTCATATGCCAGGCTATACATTGTTAATAGGTGTTACTGTTGTATTTTCTTCAAAATGTCTGTTTGTGTTTGTGAGAAACTGAGATTTATTGAGTGCTTTTATGGATGACCACAAGAGGTTTCGTTCGTAAATATCAGTGACCTTGCATCTTTGCTCCAGTGACCTTTCACTCAGGATTAGGCATGAGCTGCAAAAATACAATAATACAGACATAAAAAGGCCCTTTTTGCAGGAAAGGTTGTCAGCGGTTACCTAGGGACATGTTTTTCTTTGAAGAGGAAGATCTGAGAATGAGCAGAGCCTGAAATCCACAAACGCTTTCATAAAACATGACAAATAGAGCGTAATCTTACTCATCGTTCGGAAAACAAATGTATCTAAGTTCACAGCTGGCATCCGACGCGGTTGCTCTGAGTTATGAGAAACTGTGAAAACCATAAATATGAGATGCATGCATTTCATTGAGGTTTTGTTGTACACTAGCTATATGGTAAATAAAACTCAGATGGTGCATAAGAAATGTCTATGTGTGCATGAAGGTTTATTGAAGTTGATAACCAGGCAATAGCTGACAAAAACAGTAGACTGTGGGTCCTTTTTATTTGGGATCTTAAAAAAGGTGCTGATTGATTTTTTTGGCTATCAGATGTGTATTTTCAATAATTGCACAAATAACTACACAAACCAAAAGGTGGCTATTAAAGGAATTGTTCATGCAAAATGAAAAACTGCTGAATATATACTCAACCTCAGGTCATCCAAGATGTAGATGAGTTTTGAGAAATTTAGGATCACATCACTTGCTCACCAATTGATCATCTGCAGTGAATGGGTGCCGTCAGAATGAGTCCAAACAGCTGATCAAAACATAACAATAATCCACAAGTAATCCACACCACTCCAGTCCATCAATTAACATCTTGTAAAGCAAATATCTGTGTTTGTAAGAAACAAATCCATCATTGAGACATTTGTAACCGCGAACCATCGCTTCTGTCCCAAATACCAATCCATAAGCCATAATAATGCGTCCTCCAGTGAAAAAGTCCATCCTCTGTTGTTTTCTCACATCAACATATTTGTTAAAAACAGTTTTAGATGATTTTCACTTTATGTAAATGGTGCATAATCTGTGCATATTTCTCTCTTGATTCAGACAGGACAACATTTTACCTGTAGAAAGCAACATTGTGGATAGAGCACTCCACTATTTTTAAGTGTTTAATATTAGAAACGTGTACCTTTTTACATCAAATGATGTTGATTGATAGACTGGAGTGGTGTTGATTACTTGTGGATTAATGTGATGTTTTTATCAGCTGTTTGGACTCTCATTGTGACGGCACCCATTCACTGCCAAGGATCCATTGCTGAGCAAGTGATGTAATGCTAAACAAACTCATCTATATCTTGCATGGCCTCAGGGTGAGTACATTTTCAGCTAATTTTTATTTTTAGGTAAACTTTTCCTTTAACATCAACAAAAAATATGAAACATTTCATTTGCATTTTTTCTTGCAGGCCAACAGAGTATTCTTCTCACAAGCCCATACTTTATGTTCCCACCAAATAAGAACGTTTCTTGACTATACAACTAAACTAATTTTTCACTGTCTTTGAAAGTGTCCTGCTCAGGCGTTTTGATGATATTGACCTAAACGCATCCCTGCAGTGGTGACACTTAAACGTAGCATCTGGCTAACAGAGACATTTGGCAGTAATTGCAGCTTTAACTGGCATGCGGTAATGAAGATCCATGGGCCTGGTTAAAGGTTTATCTGTGCACGTACGGCCCAGCAGATGCTAATGCAGAGATTCACGTCAATGGGCAAAGACCTCTCATTTCCACACATGGGTGCTTCTTCATCAGCGCTAATATGCTAAAGTTTACAGACTAGCGGCATTATAATAGTTCGCACACTTTCTACAAAGGGAGGTGAGAATCCAATTGCTATATATTTCTTCATTACTTTTGACATCAAAGCTACACGCAAACGTTCGGCATCATTTTATACTCTATCATCCTTCACACATTCACTTTTTACTCGCTTAAGCGCTTCTTTCTCACGCTCATTCTTATTTGACTAAAGCTTCAGCGGCAAATTCGCATAAATGTCTGATTGAAATCCAATTCGAGCACTACCTTTTTATAATGACACTCAGGTGAATAGTCGAGGTGCCGACTGCTCCTCACCCCTCATTTTCAAACTCGCTTCTTTAAGCCTATTTTCATGCTATCTGAGGTTTTGTTGCATAAAGAACTTGGGCAAGAATAAACCATTTACTGAATTATGAATATGGAAAATTTCCTCAATCCTTTCAACATTTCCAATTATCGAAGAGTGCCGTGTGCATTGTCAAATGAATTCACACCAATTCTCTCTCTCCTTCTCGCTCTTCTTCACTTGCCTTTATCTGCCTTAACACAGTGGCTCTGTTCCAAAACTCAGTGACCTGCTTTACTGTCTACTGCCTACATAGACAGCTGCCTTCTAACCCTGCTACTAAAATATTGCTGGCCTTAACTGGTTTAAGCTGGTGTTTAAATCCTGATTTGGTGTTCCTGGTCAAAAATAACCGGCCTTTTAAAAATTGTTTGTAATTTTCTCATTATGCCGTATTATTCAAACTTTTTCTTCAGTAAACTTGTTTTGCACAAGTTTTGTATTTCTTTTTGGAACTGACTGAATGTAGGCTTCATTGATCTCAGCATATGCACTTCTTTTTTTTACTTTTTGAGTGAAAAAACATTATTTGTGGATAATTTTGGCAAAGTTCACTCAGATGCAAAAGATCAGATCAGTGAGGTCTACAACCAATTTTAGAAATAAATACAAATCTGTGCTACCTGAAAGAAAACAAGTTCATAAAAAGATTAAATCCAATATTTGGTAATAACATAGCTTATTGAGAAATTTATAAGCAATTTTTAAAAGGCCGTTTATTTTTGACCTTGAAAAATCCCCCCAAAAAGTTGTTACATCCTGTGTACAGTGTTGCCAAGTTTGCGTTTTTTTTTTCTGCAGAATTGGGCTACTTTAACACTGTTGCATGTTGTTTTTCATGTCTAAAGTTTAAACCGCCCCCAAAAATGTAATATTTAGCCTCTGGAATGCAAATTTTACCAGGGGAAATTTTACCCCACGAAAACGTGATTGAGCTAGTTTTGAGAAGCAGTTTGGCAGATTTTATTATGAAAACCTGGCAACCCTGCCTGTGTAAGCAAATTCAGTCTTCAGTTTCAATCCAGTGCAATAACATTAACTAGTATTTTCTGGAAAAAGAAAATTCTCTCCAGGTTCAAATGACAGAAACAGGATTTGAAAAATCCACCCCTCCTCGCCAAATACCAATATTCTCTCTCTTTTGGCATGATGTTGTACCCTGTGTGCAGTGTTGCCAAGTTCATGGTTTTCCTGTGGAATTGGGCTACTAATAATGTGATATTTAGCCCCTGGAATGCAAATTTTATCAGGGGAACCCCACCAAAAAACGTGCATGGGCTAGTTTTGAGTAGCAATTGGGCAGCCTTTATTGTGAAGACCTGGCAACCCTGCCTGTGTGAGCAAATTCAGTCTTCGGTTTTAGCCTAGTGCAAGTATTTAGTATTTTTGTGAAAAACAAAATCCTCTCCAGGTCCAAATGACCAAAACACGATTTGAAACCAAACCATCCTCCACCCCTCCACCCAAAAGTACCAAAATTCCCTCTTTTTTGGAATGATGTTATACCCTGTTGTAGTGTTCCCAAGTTTGTGGTTTTCCACAAACTTTTTTTTTAGTTTTGGGCTAATGTAACACTGTCGTTGCGGGTTGTTTTTCATGTCCAAGGGTTAAAGCGACCCCAGTAATGTAATATCTAGCCCCTGGAATGTGAATTTTACCAGGGGAACCCCACCAAAAAACATGCATGGACTAGTTTTCAGTAGTAATTGAGTGGGTTTTATTGTGAAGACCTGGCAACCCTGCCTGTGTGAGCAAATTCAGTCTTCAGTTTTAGTCCAGTGCAAGTATTTAGTATTATCAGACGAAAGAAAATACTCTCCAGGTCCAAATGGCAGAAACATGAAGGTAGTTTCACATTTTGGCCAGCTGATAGCCTAAGAGCCACAGACAAGCCCCTAAAACCCTGCTAAAACCAGCAAATCAGTAGAGCCTGATCAGCTAAGACCAGAAAATCAGTGTTTTTTTATTTTGTATATTTTTCTTTATTTCCTGCAGACAGCATTACTGAAATCTAACCTCATAGGTGACTGCAAGTGCTCTACAGTTTAATATCTGAGTTTAGTATATGCATGTTGCACATTAAGCTAATAATACTTTAAGCATAAACCTTTTGGAGGGTTAAAATATTTGTAAGTAATTTTTAATGTATTTTTTTCATTGTTAATTTTAATTTTTTTTAAAGAATTATTTTAGTTTGTATTATTTATTTATTTATGTTACCTTAAAGAGATAATTAACCCAAAAATGAAAATTCTGTCTTGCTTAATAAAGTGGTTATTTTGTTTTCTATGCACACAAAAAGTATTCTCATAGCTTGGTTAAATTTTAACAATGTCCTTGCTGCCTTTCTGGGCTTTGAATGTGGTAGTTACATTGCTTTTTATGTAGGATCAGAAAGCTCTTGGATTTCATAAAAAATATCTTAATTTGTGTTCCGAAGATGAACAGGTTTTGTGAGTTTGGGACAACATAAGGGCGAATAACTAATGACAGAGTTTTCATTTTTGGGTGAACTATCCCTTTCACTATTTTTTATTATTGCTTTTCAGTATATAATTATACACAATCAACATTTATCTTGATTTTCCTGTCATCTGAGTTACTGAGGTTGCCTGCCATGCATTGCATGCATTTCTATTAAGGACATACACAATGCTACCTTAGAACTTGAGAAAAGTGTCAACTTTCTAGAACACTTGAAAGTGTCTGTGATGCTGTAAATGTAGTCTATGTAGGCGTTTCACTGGCTTTTGAGACAGAGACAATATCTATCGCCACATTATACATGGTTTGTTTACAAAAGCATTATGCCTTATAAGATTTTAATGTGGTGTTGATTCCACTGCAGTCTGCAGTATGTCAGGAGCTTGTTAATGTGATATGATTATCTCCAGCGAGCTAACACTATTAGGTCCGTGTTAAATACATCACAATTAAGTATTCATTCGTGTTAGACGGCGGTCCTGGCCGTTGTAGTCTGTCGTAACTGCTTTCTGCATTAAACATTGTACATTAACTTATCTCACATTCTTCATGCTGAATCCCGCTGTGTACTGTAATATGCAGAATCTGAATGTTTAATGAGTACACTCATTTGACAAGGGCGGCTGGGTTTATAGACGTGATATGAGGTTTTTAATCCTTCATAATATCACGCTAGATCTTTCGCTGTCAGGCGGCCTCTGAACATTTTCTCTGTTATATCATGTCAGAGTGGCAGCTTAACTGCTTTATATGCGAAAAGTAGTTTAATAGTTTACCATCAGAGTCTGTGTTCATCCCACTGCAAATTTGAGAAGTTGAGATCTTCACTGATATGGAAATATCGACCCATTCCCAGCGCTTAACTATGTTAGTTGTGACAGCGCAAATGATGCACACATGTTAACTTTTAAAATCTCATTGTGTAGTTTCTATGCGAGTAGCAGCACCAAACTGAATTGCAAAAGTAACTTTTTCCAGACACTTTTCCCTGTTTCCAGTATTGTGAACTGCTGGCTGGCTGTTGAATCTATATAGGATAATTAGGCTGATTTAATTACACAGACAAAGCAACTTTACTGCATTTGAATGTTATCTCGATTTGCGTAAGTGTATGTCATTAAAATTGATTATAGAGGTTTTAATTCTCATTCTCTTTAAATCTACATTTAAAGTGAATCTTAAATGTTATTATTTGTTTGAAAATGAATATGCATATTCATAGAAATATGCATATGATTTAATACATAGTTTTGTTGCTTGTCTGTATGTACCCTGTTGTTCAAAAGTTATGTCAGAAAGATTTTTTAAATGTTTCTTGAAAAATTTCTGTGCTCATCAAGGCTGCATTTATTTGTTTAAAACTACAGAAAAAAATGTATTATGAAATATTACAATTTACAATAACTATTTTCTCTTTGAATATACTTTAAAATGTAATTTATTCTTGTGACGCAAATCTGAATTTCAGCATCATTACTCCAGTCTTCAGTGTCACAAGATCCTTCAGAAATCATTTGTTTCTCGAGAAACATTTGTTATTAATATCAATGTTGACACAATATTTTTGTGGAAATCATTTTAGGATTCTTTGTTGAATTAAAAGTTTAAAAGCACAACATTTAGTTGAAATAAAAATATTGTATAAAATTATTCATGCCTTTACTGTCACCTTTGATCAATTTTGTGCATTTTTACTCAGTAAAAGTGTTGAAAATATTTGAATTTTGAATGCTGGTTATTGTAATTTTTTTAAAGATAGGATTGTGTTCTGTTTTTATAGTATGTGTAATGTGACACCAGATATAACCATGAAATATTTTAGACCATGCTTATTTAGAAACCAGTCAATAAAACAAAAGTTAATGACCCACGGCAGCTTTAAGTGTAGTTTCCGGCATCAGCACCTGTTTTAGTTTACTTTTAGCTCAAACCGGTGGAATCGACTGCGGCTTGACTTTGTATCTTTGACCTGAAAAGCTCAAGGAAGCTTGCTCATTTCACATGCCCCTGAACATTCACTCCCAGCGGCTAGATAGAAGAAACCCAGCATCAAAATGTCAAAAATTGGTGTCTCGATATAGCTTTAACCATTTCCTGCTGGTCTCCAAGAGCCTTATGCTGCGCCATGTTTAAAAAGACCACAGATCAGCAAGGAGATAAAAGTGAACAGGAAAGATCCTCCTAATATGTTTCTCTGAATGACCCTGAAGACAGATCACTGTGCTAATCCCTGCCGTACGCCTGGGGAAATTAATGGTACTCTTGAAGAGAGAATTGCCATTGTTGACATTAGAGAAACAGAGAGAGAGACACATATAAGTGTGTGTTTATGATGGAAAGTAATGTAAGATTGGACCCTCTGTGCAGCTGAGATAGGACCAAAACTGACGCTTGCTGTTTATACATTCACCGGAGTCGTGTCTTCAGAGACAGATAAACTTAAGTACAGCAAATGTTTAAATTTTACCATTATACCTTTATGAAAACCAAGAGCAATTCTAAATAGAGAGGTAGAGGAACAGCGGGATAAGTTTACCACTCAATAAATATAATATGACTAATAATTTAATTAACAAGGCTCACTGTAGCCATATCACATGTTTAAGGCAAAATTTCAAAACATTTTCATTAAAAAATGAGGAAAAAAAAACAAGTTTTCCACTTATTCCTACATACCTAACACACAGCCAGCCTTCATTAAAATGTATGTGGCAAGTTATTCAGTCGTGACCCCTCTTCGTAAATGCTAAGTTTTCATGACACCTTGTGCTTATGAATTTTATTAATTTATCATGGTCTTATGTGTCTTGACACTGATTCTCGCCTCTGCATGCAGAACAACCCTTTGTGGTTTTCAGTCGTGGACAGTGAATAGAGAATCTTAATGATATGCAGAGGAGTTTCTTTGATTCTTCTACAAAGAGTGTTTCCTTTTCACATTTTGGGTGGGGGAGTATAAGCCTTGGTTTTATTAATAGATTAATAAATGCACACTGCCTTCATGGATGTAAAAATATTTAGGGTGATTGTTTAGGATATATACTAATGCCTTAATTTGCACTTAAGGCATTCTGTTGCTGTCTGATGCTTGGAAGATGATGCATTAAGACAAATTGCAATGCTAGTATTTGCTTTTCAGCTATTCTATTCAATAAAGGAGTCTCCTAGCAACCAAATTAAGAATAAATGATGCTATGCATCACCAGCTGTGTTTTACACACCTGTATTTATAAATAGTTTTGTCATTATCATTTCATTTTCATAATGTAGGAAACATTTATGCATTCATTTGCTTAAAAGTAAATTAATATTATTATTATGTACAGCGCATTTCTAGCTTCCAGTCATCTTTGAGTGATAGTGGAGTTGCTGGGAAGTCCATCTAGGTCGTTAGCAAATTTTCATTTTGGGGTGAACTGTTACTCAGAACTGTTATTCAGAATTTCCAACACATACAGTTGAGGTCAAATGTTTTCATACACCTTACAGAATCTGCAATGTTAATTTTTTTTTACCAAAATAAGAAGGGTCATACAAAATGCATGTTATTTTTTATTTAGTACTGACCTGAATAAGATATTTCACAAAAAAGACGTTTACATATTGTCCACAAGAGAAAATAATAGTTGAATTTATAAAAATGACCCTGATTCTTAATTCTGTTGTTACCTGAATGAATTTTTTGTTTGTTTGTTTTTTCAACACTTTTATGTATGTGAACCCTTTCCAGCAATGACTGTATGATTTTAAGATCCATATTTTTACACTGAGGACAACTCATATGCAACTGTTACAGAACGTTTAAACACTCACTGATGCTCCAGAAGTAAAATACGATGCATTAAGAGCCAGGGGGTGAAAACTTTTGGAATTTGAAGATCAGGGTAAATTTCACTTATTTTGTTTTCTGGAAAACATGTAAGTATCCTCTGTAGCTTCTGAAGGGCAGTACTAAATGAGAAAATATGATATTTAGGAAAAATATAGAAAAATAAGAAAGAGAAAATAAGAAAAATGTACACATCTACATTCTGTTCAAAAGTTTTCACCCCCGACTCTTTTCCTACTGAAGCATCAGTGAGTGTTTGAACCTTCTGTAATAGTTGCATATGAGTCCCTCAGTTGTCCTCAGTGTGAAAAGATGGATCTCAAAATCATACAGTCATTGTTGGAAAGGGTTCAAATACACATATATGTGGAACCTGAAGGATTTTTCTGAAGGACAGCGGTCAGTTTAACTGTTTAGGACAAACAAGGGACTCATGACAACAACAACTCATGACTAAGGAACAACTATCACTAAACAAAAAAACACAGCTGTGGATCATTCAGGTAACAACACAGTATCAATCAAGAGTATAAGAATCAAGCCTATGTAAACTATTGAACAGGGCCATTTAATTCAACTATTATTTTCTCTTGTGGACTATATGTAAACATCTTTTATGTGAAATATCTTATTCAGGTCAGTACTAAATAAAAAATAACATGCATTT
>JAHKKF010535966.1:11906-33272 GCA_019740295.1 Labeo calbasu
CTATTATTTTCTCTTGTGGACTATATGTAAACATCTTTTATGTGAAATATCTTATTCAGGTCAGTACTAAATAAAAAATAACATGCATTTTGCATGATTCCTCTTCTTTTGATAAAACAATTAACATTTTGCAGTTTCTGCAAGGTTTACGTAAACTTTTGACCTCGGCTGAAATTCCGTATCATAAATACAATCTTTCCGATATGATTTAAATGCACCATTAAAGTGGGTTGCTACATTTTGCACATTTTTCAAATAAAAAAAATTGTTATGCATCATAACAGTTAACATTTAGATTTCAACGGAGGTTGCTCTAAATGTGCTAATGTAATATAAGCCACTGTGCAAGTGTTGTGGAGCTGCAGTAATAAACAGAATTGTGTTTCCCAAAACCGCAGGCGTTCATTTACAGCAGCTGAATGACACTGACTCTAATTCATATCAAATGAGGGGTGATTTTATCTGTGAGCACAGGGGGTGTTATCTCCTGTCCTTGCTGTCTGAGACATTGAGAGCAATGAGCCAATCTTTGACTGATATCAATGTGTTTTTGCATGCAGAGAGGGAAATCTGTAGGTGTTTAACTATCTAAATCTAAATCAGGAGGGTGGAACAATCACGGTTTTCCATGCATCTTTCTTTCTCAGTTAAATCAGCTGAACAAGATTCCAGCATGAAGTGGTCTTTCATCAGTTATAGGGACGTTTGTCAAAAATACTGTCAGTGAATTGCGGCAAATTCCCTCCCTCCCCATCTTAATGACATATCCCAGGGCACGAAAAGAGGACAACTACACACTCGTTCCTCTTCTCGTTATTTATCATGATCTGTGTTCCCCCTCCCTCGCTCTGGCTCGCTCTCTACATCTCTGAGGTTGGAGGAGAGGTGTGGTTGAGTTATACAAGACACATCCTCCACCCACTGTGAAATACGAGAGAGTTTAGAGATGCAGCTCTTCACAGTCTCACAAAGTCAGAGAAAAATGCAAGAGTGGTGGGCAGGACTGGCAATATATCTATAAAAAATAATGTCACATATGTGTATATTTAGATGTCCAAGTATAGATATAGATGTGTGTGTTTGCGCCTTCCAGACTGTCGGTCTGTGTTTAGTAGTGGCAATTTTTCCTTCACACTTTCTGCATGTTATCATTCAGTTTAAAGAATGATGCATTCAGGAATGAACATGTGACTCTCTTTATGAGTGAGTCAAAAAGTTCAATGAGTGAGTCATTCATTCACCTGATTAGTTGGAGAACACTGATTCATTCAGTAAAGAAACAGTTGACGTCAATGTTTACACATAGCTTGCAGAATCTGCAAAATGTTATTTTACCAAAATAAGAGGGATCATACAAAATGCATGTAAAATAGTTGTGATAGTTGTTCATGAGTCCCTTGTTTGTCCTGTACAGTTAAACTGCTCGCTGTTCCTTCAGGATCCCTCAGGTCCCACGAATTCTTTGTTTTTTCAGCATTTTTGTCTATTTGAACCCTTTTCAACAATGACTGTATGATTTTGAGATCCATCTTTTCACACTGAGGACAACTGAGGGACTCATATGCAACTATTAGAGAAGGTTCAAACACTCACCGATGCTCCAGAAGGAAACACAATGCATTAAGAGCCAGGGGGTGAAAACTTTTTGAATTTAAACATCAGGGTAAATTCAACTTTTTTGTCTTCTGGGAAACATGTAAGTATCTTCAGTAAAAGGGCAGTACTAAATGGGGGAAAAAATTATAATTTCAAGCAAAATAAGAAAAATGTAGGGTATAACGGGGCTACAGGTGCCCCGTGATCAAGGTGATCCTTGATACTTAATCCTTGAAATTGAAACAAATGACTGTTTATGAGTGAGTCATTGAGTCATTCACTTAACTGATTTGTTCATAAACACCGATTTATTCAGAAACACCACTACTGTGTGTTGCTCTGAGATGACTGTAAATTTGGGAAGTTCTCCCAAAAATGAAAAATAGCTGAAAATGTACTCATCCTCAGGCCATTAGAATGGGGAAAGTTACTTTTCAAAGTAATGCATTACAATTTGCATTACTCCCTGAAAAAGTAACTAATTACGTTACTTAGTTACTTTTTGTGGAAAGTAATGTGTTACATTACTTTTGCGTTACTTTATAAATCTGGGCAGGGCTTGCTTCTTTGTTTTTAATGTAAAACAATTCTAATGTACAAAATTAAATTTACCTCAGGCTGAAAGAAAAGTACATTTATGCAGGAGGTCACAAAAAAAAAGATTAAAAAAATGAAGCACGAATGTTAGTTTATCTAAAGTAATTTTTGCTTATTAGTATGGTTGAATTGCATCATTGAAGGTCAGCAGCAAAGACACTGGTTAATAAAATGGGATTAAATACATAAAGGATATTTGTTTTATTTAACATATTCAGTTTTTGCAGGGTTGCGTCATATTCTGAGTTTGCATTTCACTGTTTTAATTCATTTTGAGTAATACTGAATCTGCTTTTTGTGAGTGAGATGAATTAATGCATGTTCACATTTAGTCTAGAATACAGTAACATCATGTTTACTCCCAATTTCCCGACAGGAGTCTTGTCAATCAATAAATGGGGAAAAAAGTAACTGGTGTTACTTCTTTTAAAAAGTAACTCAGATATTTTCTTAGAAATTCAAAAGTAATGCGTTACTTTACTAGTTGCTTGAAAAAAGTAATATTATTACGTAACTCACGTTACTCACCCAACGCTGGATGAGTTCAGCTCACCAACTGATCCTCTGCGGTGAATGGGTGCCATCAGAATGAGAGTCCAACCAGCTGATAAAAACATCACAATAATTCACAAGTAGTCCACACCACTCCAGTTCATCAGATAATATCTTGTGAAGTGAAAAACTGCATCTTTAACAAACAAATCCATCATTAGGAAGTTTTTAGGACGTGTTATTATTTATTACAGACTGGTATTTTGCACATAAGCGACCATCTAAAGATAAAACAACTTAATGTCTGATTTGTTTCTTTTAAACACACAGCTTTTCACTTCACAAGATGTTAGTTGATGGCTGGAGTGGTGTGAATTATTGTGATGTTTTTACCAGTTGTTTGAATACTCATTCTGACAGCACCCATTCACTGCAGAGGATCCATTGGTGAGCAAGTGATGCAATGCTAAATTTCTCCAAATCTGTTCTGATGAAGAAACAAACTCATCTACCACTTGGGATGGCCTGAGGGCGAGTAAATTTTCAGTAAATTTGCAGTTATTTCCTTAAACGCCAGCAAAACAGTCTTAAATATATTAGGCAGGATTACATGCAAGATACAAATTTATACAGTTTTCAGTAGCTTGAGTTTGTGTGTGTATGTGTAAAAAAAGTGATGTGAGGGAGAGATATTACACATGACAGAGTAGAGACAGAAAAATCAAAGAGATGGGCATATCAAAGAAGAGGTGGAGCATACGTGAAACACAGAAGGGGCCAGGAAGTCAGCGAAGTAGAGTAGCAGACATACAGGTAGGAAAAAAGGATAACTCTCTACAAGAAACAAAGCACTTCACAGATGCTTTCCTGTACATCCTGACTGTTACGCTACCTGACAAATGTGTACGAGCTCATTTGTAACATTTTCTGCTTGTCATCGGCCCTAATATGTTGCAGTCGAGAGAATCTGAGTTGCCACATGATCAATGGGCAGGCAGGAGAGGAACATCTCACTATTAAACGTGTTCAGTGGGGAGGATGCAGACTACGTGGGTGCTGAGTGATGTGCCAGCTGAGACGCTGGTTGTCAGATAGATTAGAAATTGCACTTTTTGGTGCACAGCCAAGCGTGAGCCTTCAACGCATACCAATAAAGAAGAGACTGTGAGAATGCATTTGATCAATGTCATCTTTCGTGGCCTGGAAATTTCCTCTCGCTTTCTGGAACACAGCATGAAAAGAGGAACAAAGAACGAAAAAGTAAGATGTTTATTTACTCCAGCTTGTTTGTTGTTTGTTTGTTAGCAATCTAACAGGAAATAAATTAAACTGTTTGCACAAAGGCAGAAAATCTTAAAGTTAAATTAGATTTTCACATTACTTTCAAGCTTGAAAGACAACACCGACACCGAGATTCGCACAAAAGGAGACGTTTCACTACATCTCAGAGGTGTTCTTTTCCTTACAGTAACTGAAGCTTCAAAAAAAGATGAAAACACAGCAAAACAGCATCTAAAAAGTAGTCCATATGAACATAAATCTATGTTGTTCTTCTCAAATTTGGTACCTTAAATGCTAACTGGTTATTGCCTGTTGGACTGAATATGAATTAAGTGCATTTAAAGGTATAGTTCACCCAAACATTACAGTTTGCTTAAGATGTACTCACCCTCAGACCATCCAAGATGTGGATGAGTTTGTTTCAGATTTGTAGAAATGTAGCATCACTTGTTCACCAATGGATCCTCTGCAGTTAATGGGTGCCGTCAGAATGAGAGTCCAAACAGCCGATGAAAGCATCACAATAATCCACAAGTAATCCACACCACAAGTGAAAAGCTGCGTGTTTGTAGAAAACAAGTCCGTAATTAAGACATCTTTAACTTCAAACAATAATTTCTAGCTAAAATACAGTTGAGGTCAAAAGTTTACATACTCCTTGCAGAATCTGCAAAATGTGATTTTTTTCTTATTTTACCAAAATAAGAGGGATGACTTGTGTATTTCACATAAAGGATGTTTACATATAGTCCACAAAAAAAAAAAAAAAATGGTTGAATTTATACAAATTACCCTGTTCAAAAATGTACATACACTTGATTCTTAATAATGTGTTGTGAATGATCCACAGCTGTTTTTTTTATGATAGATTTTCATAAATCCCTTGTTTGTCCTGAACAGTTAAACTGCCCGCTGTTCTTCAGAAAAATCCTTTAGGTCCCACAAATTCTTGTGTATTTAAACTATTTCCAACAATGACTGTATGATTTTGAGATCAATCTTTTCACATTAAGGATGACTGAGGGACTCATATGCAACTATTACAGAAGGTTTAAACGCTTACGCTGTCACAGTCCGACCTCCATTGTTTCGATGGTGGAGCAGGGATGTAAGTTAGACAAGAATATCTCCGATTGAGCGATTGAGGTGTTGTGTTGCTGGTTGTAATAATGAACACAGTGGTCGTCATTTACTCTCCACATCTGAGCCACTGAAGATGCAGTCGACTACGTTTGTTTGTGAAGGGAATGCGCTTCCCGATTGACAAATATGCGTCTATGTTCGTGCAAATCATTCATGATCCAGCTTCACCTACAGCAGAAGTGAGGGTTTTTTATGAATCTCTGCAATCACCTTTCCTAATAATGTGCTAGTTAGCAAGTTTAGCGGCTAAATGTGGCTAAACGTGGCTAAAGTAAACAGGCTCATCACTCCACAGAGAGAAGAGAGGGGCGGGGCGAGCAGAGCTCATTAACATTTAAAGCAGCCTTGACCAGAACAGGATGATTTTTGCAGAGCTGATTTTGGCAAGGTAAAAGGGTGTTGTTTTACACAACCATTGAGAATTTTTAATCAAAGTATGTTACAGACTTTCCATTAAGACCCTAGAGAATCATATCGATTTGTGGAAAATGGGCATCCGATGACCCCTTTAACAAATTTTTAATTTTAGATTAACTTTTCTCTTTAAATTTCAGTCCATTCCTCACACAAACATATGGCTTCTAAATTTTAGTATAGTTTCTCACCTGCAGCATTTTCTGGTGGGGTTTTGTTCATTTGTTCACGAGTCAAAGACAGAGTTATCTTATTTCGGTGTGTACGCCAAATTAATTGATGATAATCAACGTGGAAAATAAGCGTGCCTCTTTGACTTCATTAATTAACCCTGTTCAGACACCAAAAAAGGCTTATAATTAAACCTAATAATTAGAGTGAAACTCTTCGTGTTTGTTCGATAATACAAAATAAGCACGAGGGAGGCCATGAGAAGGAAAACGAGAGCCATATACATTCCAAACACACACATACGCTTATATCTGAGTCACCAGATCGTGATGGTCTGTCGTCATGACAACTCTGACCCATCTGCTAGCTGTCATTGCCATGTCTGCCAAGAAAAGGCAAGATGATGTGAAGTGATGTGATATGTTGATGATGGTGTGTATGTGTGACATGATCTAAGGTTGTGACAGTTCCATTTAAAGCTCTAGTTAGTTTCTGCAGCTTGCATCGACACCCCGCAGCATATCTACGTGCCGTTAGACCCAAGTGTGTGTGTGTGTGTGCGTGTTGCTACACTGAAGCGCTTTCATGTCATTACATTTCCCATGCTCTGCTGACTGCACTTGTCTGCGCTGATACCAAACTAATAAAGACTAATGAATCCGTCTAACTGATGATAATAATGTCATTAAAATGCAAATCCTTAATTTCTTTTAATTGTATTACATCACATGCAATCCATCACAACAACTTATTTTGCTGTCAAAACTTCCTCAGCCTACTTTTATTATAATTACACAAGCAGAATAACAAGTTGGTGATCATTATGTCTGTATTACAAATATTTACATTGTTTTTGATAACTGTCATTGAATCTAACTAACTGTGGGTGGTGAGTGTGAAAAATGAACGGCAATACCATTTAATTGCATTCAAAATTAAATTCATCAAGAGACGGATATGTGAAGTGTTATTTCAGTGCCATTATATTGCACAAAATTTGTCTTTCCCAGTGCTTTTTTTCCATGTGTACCTTCATTGCCCCATTGGAAAGGCTCAAATACACCTTCAGCAAAATCAAATCTCATTTAGCATTATCATTAAAATGCTTAAAGTGGCATTTATTACAATGATTACCTTTAAACATGAAACAGTTGATGTAAAAACCTTGACTTGCCAGCTTAATTTCTGTAATATGACACCTGAACTTGAAGTTTTGACCGGTATAGACATTTTTTTATTTATTTTATTTTATTTTATTTTATTTTGAATTAAATGGGACACTTAACAAAAATAAGTTTATTACAAATGCAGTGTTAATTATTTTACTAATTTAATTAAATTAAATGTTTATTTAATTACATTTTTTATTATGTTTTATTTAGAATCCAAATGGGACATTTAACAAAAGTAAATTTATTACGAATAAAGTGTAATTATTTTATTTTATTTTATTTTATTTTATTTTATTTTATTCTATTTTGAATCCAAATGGGACATTTAACAAAAGTGCATTCATTACAAATGCAGTGTTAATTATTTTATTTTATTTTGTTTTTTATTATTTTATTTTATTTTATTTTATTTTATTTTAAATTCAAATGGTACATTTGGCACATGCAGTGTTAATTTATTAATTATTTAACTGAATTGTTTTATATGTTTTTTATTGATATTATTTGATTTTATTTATTTTATTTTTAATCCAAATGGGACATTTAACAAAAGTACATTTATTCCAAATGCAGTGTTAATTTGTTTTAATTTAATTTAATTTAATTTAATTTAATTTAATTTAATTTAATTTAATTTAATTTATTTTTTTTAATTTTAATCCAAATGGCACATTTGGCATATGCAGTGTATGCAGTGTTAATTTTTTCATTAATTATCTGAATTGTTTTTTATGTTTTTTTGTGAATTTTATTTTATTTTATTTTATTAAGTTTATATATATATATATATATATTTTTTTTTTTTTTTTTTATTTTGTATTATATAAACCCAAATGTCACTTAACAAAAGTAAATTCATTAACGCCTTGTATAAAATATCTCCAATAAGTCATAGAACTCTGTTTGATGTAAACTTACAATGTATGTAAGCTATCATGAAATAGAATGACAAAAGTCATAAAAGTATTGATGGCCCTGAAATTGAAGTCTTATTTTTGGTTACAGGTTTAACAACACAACATCGAGAATCCTGACCCTGCTGGATACACATGACCCTGGTTAGGATTCATTGAAAGGATAAGCTTTTGAATTCAGCACCATGGACAGCGGCTGTATTGCACCACTGGGGTTCAGCACCACGGACAGCACCTGCTGCACCAACAAATGAAGTCTGCAATCAAGAAGACAGGCGAGAAACCTCTCAGAGCATTTGTACTTAATACTGAGAGCTGGAAATGGAAGCAATACAAGCTTTTCTTCTTTTTCCCTGCCTTTATTTTTCATCAGCTTGTTTCAGGATGCTAGCTGAGCAAGACCGCATCACTTCCCTGACCTAGAAAACTTCATCTAAACAACAGGCCACTACATTTATCTTGTGGCTTTCATAAGAGAGTGCTTTCAAAGATGTTAGGGAGCCCCGCGCCGTTAGGGGAAAGATTCCTCACATACCACAACACATGCTTTATTCACATTCCCACAAACCACAACTTTAGTGATGTTGGGATGAAACAGACTTTGGATGAATCACACACTGGACACTTAGGATGCAGACCTTACAAGACAAGAGCAGAGGTAGTGAGCAGAGACTAGACTGAATGAAAAGATGTATCCAGTGTATCCAATCGATGAATCACACCCTTGAATGGATAAAAAAAAGTACTGTGTTGATACCTGCGGGGTAGGGGTTTGGTTGGTTAGATTTTTTTTTAAAAGCTCATAACAGTGTGAAATGGATTTGTGTTTTCCCCATATCTGCTGCAGGGGAATTACAGGCATTTACCGCAAAAAACTGAGTCTTTACTGTCAATTTTGATCAATTTATTGTGTCGTTGTTGAGTAAAAAATTAAATAATTCACAAAAAATATATATTTTTGGATAAAATGTATGGTTATGCCAGTATGATACATATTAACAATAGTTTGAAGAACAGATTCAGCCACAGCAGAGTGAAGGGAAAGTCCCAAGATCATAGTCAAGATGGTTTAAAGGTCACCTCTATAACCTTTTTTTCCCTCTGTATGTTTACTTGCACTTGGGTTTACTGTGGATAAGGACTTTTGTGCGCTTTGGGTCATAACAGCATAACTTCAGGTCTTGAGTTTATACCCGAGATCCTCCCATCTTGTTAAGGTGTGTAAATAAATATGACATGTGGGAAGCAGAGGCAGAGATGTAGATAAATTTATGAGATGTAATGTAGAGGGGCTGTGCTCTTGTGATAAGATGCACTCTGCTGAGATATCAGCTTTCTCGATGGCTGCTGTGGTAATATGTCATTCTAATATACAGCCATGTTACGCAGTGTGTGTGTGTGTGTGTGTGTGTTGCTTGAGCTCCAAAATCTTCTCTTAAAAGGATATTTCACTCAAAACTCAAGATTTTGTATTATTATTTGGTATTATTTCTCAACCTCATGCCATTTCTACATTATTTAGCAATTTTTAAAATTCTAAACAATTAAAAAAAAACTGCATAAAAGTATTCCATTATTTTTTATCTTTTTAGTGTTGGTGCTAAATATTTAATAAATAATATTTTATAAATATTTAATAAATATATTTTGTATAAACCATGATACATTTTTCAGGATTCTCTGATTAATAGAAAGTTCAAAAGAAAAGCATTCATTAAATAAAATATTTTGATAAAATATTTTGTAACATAAGAAATATAATGCAATATAAAAAAAAATAATAAAATAAAAGTAATTAATAATAAATTATATAATAATAATAAATTATTAATAACAATTTAATAAAAGTGTCTTCATTGTCTTTACTGTAATAAAAAATATAATATAATATAATATAATATAATATAATATAATATAATATAATAATTTATTAATAATAATTTAATAAAAAATGGTCCATTACTTTTTATGCATTCTGTCTATTTGCTGTTGGTGCTACATATTTAATAAATAATATTTTATTATATAAATATTTTAAAAATATATTTTTGTGGAAACCATGATAATATAAAAAAATAATAATAAAATTAATAAATAATAAATGATATAATAATAATATTAAATTATTAATAACAATTTAATAAAAGTGGTACATTACTTTTTATGCATTCCATATTTTTAGTGTTGGTGCTAAATATTTCATAAATATATTTTGTGGAAACCATAATGCAGAATGTTCAAAAGGAAAGCATTAATTTGATAAAACATTTTTACAAAATATTTTGAAACATTATGCAACATAAGACATGTCTTTATTGTAGTGCATTCTATATATTTAGTGTTGGTGCTAAATATTTAATAAACAATATTTTATAAATATTTTATAAATATATTTTGTTTAGAAAGTTTAAAAAGAAAGCATTAATTTGATCAAATATTTTGATAGAATATTTTGTAATACAATTAATTAATAATAAATATAATAATAATAATAATAATAATAATAATAATAAATTATTATTAATAATTTAATTTAAAAAAGGCCCATTACTTTGTATGCATTCTTTTTATTTAGTGTTGGTGCTAAATATTTAATAAATAATATTTTATAAATATATTTTGTGGAAACCATGATGTATTTTACAGGATTCTTTAATGATAAAATGTTTTGTAACTTTAGAAATATCTTTACTGTCTTTACTGTTTAAAAAACATATATATATATATATATATATATATATATTATAAATTAATTAAATTATATAACAATAATATTATTGAATTATTAATAATAATTTAATAAATCATTCAATTATTATTAATGAATGATAATGAAAAAAAATCTTTCTAAAAAAAAAAAAAAAAAATCTTGCAGATCCGAACACAAATGCGAATGGGGTTTCAGAGGTTTGGTGGAGGACAATACAGGTGAAATAGTTGTTTTTTTCATAAACCAGCTGATCTCTTCATGTTTTGACACGGTCGCATTTGTGTTGCCCAACCGCTTCCTTTCCACAATATTAAGAGCAGTGGAATGAAGGTCCTCACACAAGTTTGTTAAATAAGGTGCTAATGTTTGATGATTAAACATTTAAGCTACTTTCTTGCTAAGTGCCTCACAGTAGCAACCAGTGCACTTAAGCAGGAGGAAAAAGAAGAGTTTAACCACATCAAAGTGACAGAAATCATTCCCCTTGAAAAGCTCCTCCGTAATTAGGAGACGTAATCCATTCGGTGCAGTCCATGTGATGGAAATTCAGGGTGCAGTATAATTGAAGTAATTTGACAACCCCGTTTTCAAATTAAATTTGCTTCTTTTCAATGCATGAGACTTTTTACGGTCTGGACGGGTCCGCGCTTAAATAAGTTTGCCCTGCGGCTTGATGGATGTACCGAACGGATATTAGATTTCTGAAAGCTCCAGCAGAAGTGGCATATCTCTTGTGTTTAATTGAATGGTTCCCCACAGACTAATTTTACCCCTTTGAGTAAACTTTCTATCAGTGTGAAAGAAATATAGGGGAAACAGTGTTGGAACGCCTTTTTACTGTTGCCGAGGTTCATATGTTATGGTTTAATCTGTCACGGCTTGTCAAGGCTATTGAACAAAAAGCATTAAAAACACTCCTTGTCCGTCACAACACGCAACATCCCAGCGAGGAGTGATTTTAACCCCTTTGAAGCGCTCCACTTTATCACCAAGACGTATGATAGCAATATGTGCTCTTGTTTTAGCCTTAGCTAGCCATTTTGAGGTAATGTTTTCCTTTACTGTCACCAAGAGACACAGAAAGCCCATCTTTAGATATCAGATGTCTGTGAATGATTTCTGCAAGCTTTCTGTGCTTATGTCCTCTTATACAAAACCTCTAACACGGACGGCACTAGAAACCATGAATAAAATGGCTCAAGATACTGTAAATGTATCTATATCTATGTATTTGATGTATAAATACTGTATGTATACAAAAGTTGAATAATCATTTTTTCTTGATGTTTTTTTTTTAAAAAAAAGTCTGTTCACAAGTTCTGCTCACAAAGGCAAAAATAGCATTAAATTTAAAATTTCATTTTAAAATATATTTAAATAGAAAACTAATAGTAATAACATTTACTGTATTTTTAATGAAATAAATGCAAATTCCAAACTTTTGTCTGGTAGTCTATATTGCTTGGGTATTATTAAATAGGTAAAACTACACCTAAATCTAAAACAGGAAAAAATACAGGAAAAAAAAAAAAGTTAAATAAAATAAACATTATAAAATTTTAATACAATTTTTAAAAAGTTAAACTTATTTTCTCATTTTCATTTAGTTTAACTTGATGTATTAAAATAACAAAAAAATTTAAGTATAGTCATATTTAAAAGAAACAAAGTATTTAAAAAAAATTGACAAAAACAGAACTAAATTACTAGGCCTATAATTATAAATTTAAAATAAAAATGGAAGTATATATAAACTAAAATAAAAGTATAAGTATATAAACATATTTGAAAGAAACAAAAAGTATAAGAAATGAATAATAAAAAAAAATTAAATTTAAAATGAAAATGGAAAATATATACAAATAAAATAAACAAATAAATGGCAAACACAACTAAATTACTAGGTCTATAATTATACATTTCAAATGAAAATGAAAAATATATAAAAATAAAATAATATATAGTATATAAAAAGTATATAGACATATTTGAAAGAAACAAAAAGTATAAAAATTGACAAAAACAACTAAATTACTAGGCCTATATTATACATTTAAAATGAAAATATATTATATATAGATATATAAAATAAAAATAAAAGTATAAGTACATAAACATATTTAAAAGAAAAAGTGTAAAAAATGGCAAAAACAGCTAAATTACTAGGCCTATAATTATTAGAAATTAAAATAAAAATGGAAAATATATTAAATAAATAAATAAATAGAAGTATAATACATAGACATATTTGAAAGAAACAAAAAGTATAAAAAATGGCAAAAACACAACTAAATTACTAGGCCTATAATTATTATCATTTTAAAATGTTTAATTATATAAAATAAAATAAAATAAAATAAACCTTGAAAAATCTATAAGTCTCAGTGATAATAAAACAACACTTTTTAATGTTTTTGAAAGTCTCTTATGCTCATTAAGGCTGCATTTATGTGATAAAAGATAGTAAAAACAGAAAAATTATTAAATAATATTACAATTCGAAATTGTATATCTATTTTATTAATTGTTAAAATGTAATTTATTCTTGTAATGCAAAGCTGAATTTTCAGCATCATTGCTCCAGTCTTCAGTGTCACGTGATCCTTCCGAAATCATGAAAATATGCTAATTTGCTGCTGAAGACTCATTTCTTATCATTTTATTATAAATTAATTTATACATTCACTGTCACTTTTTATCATTTTAACGCATCCTTGCTGAATAAAAACTATTTTTTCTTTCCTTTTTTTAAATGAAAGTGTATACTTTGTGTTTACTGTTGTTTGATAAACTATTGGCTCACTTTAAGTCCAACATCTCGGTCCTGAAATACAACCAGAACCGCCGCAGCGCAACACGATTCATAACCGGATGGCCGCCTCGTCCTGGTTATCCGCCTGTTGTTCATGCATCTCATCTGGAAGTCCTGCTCCTCTCTACCCCTCCTGCTGCTCCGCCCGAGGCCAACACCAGCAGAAACCAATTAGAAGACACGTCCATTAATTGCGCATCGGAGAGCCGCGCATCTCCTCGGCTTCATAAAGCGAGAGACGCGGGCAGCGCAATCCGTCACTTTAATCAAGTTTTTACCGACTGGTGCGACGTTCATGATTTGCTCAATCAAGGCGTCACGGGCTATTTGCCCGCTGACCTCTTCCGAACCCAACCTCCCTCCGCTCCTGTTCCTCCGATGGACTGTCCGCAGGAAAATGAGAGTATTCATCAGGCTCTCCCGAGAGAAACAGGCCATTGCTGTGACGAAGGAGTCTCTGCTGCAGCCGGTCCCACTCCTCACGCTGATTAGTTTAGTTTTCACGCCGCAGGGCCACATCCCAGCTCCTTATTGCAGAAGCAGCTCAGCAGGATGACCATGGAAAAAAAACAAAACACCAGATCTCTGCAGAAAGAACGAAAACTAGGCAAATGGATGCGAAGAGCAGGAGAGTGGGTGGAACGAGTGATTGATTTGGTCCAGTTTGCACAGACCTGAAAGGTAAATAAGTCCCTTTTCCCCGCTGATGTCTAATGAACTACGGTGCCTACAATCAATTCTTCAATTACAAGTCTCGCTAATATGTAAGACTCAGAGCACATCATAGTTTGAAGTGTTCATTACAGGCAAAAGGATGACTGGAAACGTATTAAGGACAGCGCCTTTAGCCAGTATTGCTGGTTTTATTTCTTTCTTTCTTTTAAAAAGCACTTTTGAGTCCATAAAATACAAACATAGGTGTCCTACTTGGAAAATGTAGAAATGTTCCTTCATAAATCAACATTTTGGTTTCTTTTAAAGATATATCCACCTTATTTTTGCCGTTAGCGTGGGCGCGGCCATTTTTAAATTTTATGGGTGTGGCTTCCAGTCTCATCCGCGTGTGTACGTTACCATGAACCCTTTTCACAAACCTGTGATGAGGCGTTTCAACCGTCATCATCATCATAAATCCTTTAAAGTTTTTTTTTTTATATTTTGATTTTTAAAAATGTGTGTACATTTATAACACTATACTTTGTATTATATCACCTTTTCATCAAGTTACAAAAAAGCTAGTTAACGCTATGCGAGGGTCTTTCTATCGCGCATCTATGGGAGGGACGGTAAATTTGACATTGTTCTCTCTTCTGACTGCCGATATCAGTCTCTCTCAATTTTTTTCCTTTGATTGAAAGTCGTGAAAACACTGTTGTGTAGTTTTTCTTTTGTTATTTGAGCAAATGGGAATGCAAAAGATATATTTGTGGCACTCTCCCATTGACTGCTCTCGGATTTTACCCGACTATGACGACTTGCGCTATTAGAAACCCAGAAATGTGAGAGAGGTCCATTTAGGCTGTTGTTATTCGTTGTTATTATTGGTAGTATATTGTAAATATTATTTTTATTTACTACTCATTTGAACCCTTTTAACAACTTTTTACACTATTACTATACAGTATATCATGGTCAAGATCTCATCTTTTATATAAAGTAACAAGTTTAATTTTCTCCTTGATTTGTTATAACTTTTGGCAGTCTGTAGTACTCCAAATGTTTTTCCTGGTCTGACTGATTAGTACATCCCAAAACATGACAATAATTGACCATTTTCAGCAGCACTAATACACAGAATATGCAAATTTAATTTACAAATATGCAAATTTAATTTTGTTTACGTCTAGTGCCTCCAATATGGCCGATTGATGACGTGTTGTGAAAACGCTCTATTTTTAGCTGTACAAAACATTGATATTGCAAATTGGTCTTATGAACACACTGATTTGTAGTGCAAACAGCTTTACTGTTTTCTTCACATTATTCTTCTCGTTATTTCTCTATAGTGGCTAATGATCCGGAAGTCTCGCCCATAGGCTTACGCATTGAAGAATAAGGTGGATACTTTAAAATATATATATATATATATATATATATATATTTACTGAATACTTTTCAGCAAGGGTGCATTAAATCGATCAAAAGTGACATTTATAAAGAACTTTCTATTCATGTTTCTGTTGAATTTTAAACTGTATTAAAATAGAAAACAGTTATTTTAAATTGTAATAATATTACTGTATTTTTAATCAAATAAATGCAGCCTTGGTGAGTCTTACCCACCCCAAACTTTTGAATGAGAGTGTATATTTTACCCTGTCAGTATTTACTCACCCATATGTAATTTCAAACCCATATGATGCTAATTTTTCCATGAATCAAGGTGAATTTCAAAGAATCTTCACATATATTTGCTATTCAACAGCAGTGTTTAGTTGCTATGACTGTCAACTTATAAAAAGCTCAAAAATCATAATAAATGTATTAGGGCTGTCACTAACAATTATTTTGGTAACTGACTGCAGCAGGCGCCAACAGCCTGACGATTGTTTTAACACTTAACTGCGTGATCTAATCCTTGTTTAATATTGACTAAATAACATTTAATTCAAATGTTTACTTAATCTTCAATATTTCTTTATGATAAAGCTACAGCCACTGTAATTTCTTGAATATGTGGACGTCAAAACGTGCAAACTCAGAGTGAGAGTTTAAACTTTAAACTTTTATTTTGAAATTGCAATGAACGCAATATTGAAAAAGATATTGATGTATTCTCCTGTGTTCGCGTAGGTTTATAAATGATTTACCTTACAAATCTGATCGCTCCGAGATGCACGCAAGTGACCTACACGTATGTAAAAAATTAAATTACATGTATTTATTGAAATGAATCGTAGCATTTGTGAGCTCTCAATAGCATAATATGGTCTAATAATGCATTTTTTATGGGATTCTGCTCCGTGGAATGCACCACTTCCGGTATTTCGCAGGTTACTCAACACAGGCAAAATGCAATCAAGGATTTTTTAAATTAAGTACTCAAATTGAATCAAGGAATCATGACAGCCCTAAAATGTATCATAAAACTTGCTCATACAACACCATGAGAGTCTTCTGAAGCCATGATGTATAAACTACGTTTTAGTCTTTATTAAAGGGATAGTTCACCAAAAATTAAAATTGTTGTCATTTACTCAGCCTCAAGTTGTCCCAAACCTGTATGTGGGTTTCTGGAGAATATTAGTAACCAAACTTGATGGTAGCCATTGACTTCCATAGTATTTATTTATTTATTCCATATCTTTTTTTTTGTCCTCAAAAGAAGATACAAACTCATACAGGTTTAGAACAACTTAAGTGTAAGTAAATGATATCAAAAATTAAATTTTTGGGTGGACCGTCCTTTTAAGAGAGAAGGTCTGAATCTATTCCGATTCAACATTTAGAATCTTTGTTGAATGGAAAACAACTTGTGTTTTCCTTTTGCGTCCCACAGAGAAAAATAACACCAAACGGGTTTGGAACAGCGTGAGGGTGAATAAATGATGACAGATTTTTCATTTGTGGCTGAATTAGTCCCTGTTACACGTCTGCCATGCTGCACTCTGACCGTCCTCCCGCAACCTCATCATCTCACTGCCAAGACTGTAAGACTCGGATTTTGGTTTTAATAAAACTGGGATTGTTATTGGTAGTCACAGAGAAATGTTCCATTACATTACATTTCTACTCACAAGTACAGGAGTACTCCAGCAGCTGCCATCACATTTTGTGTTGCTGCTCTGGAGGAGTGTAAACTTTAATGGTGGAGGTAATAAACACACACACACAGAGTAAATGTGGATTATTTGCGATGGCAGGAGTGTGTGCAATGATCAGTTCAATAGAGCAAAACAGCCTAAGAGAGAGCAACATCTGAACAACGATTTAACTTTATTTTCAGGAGAATTTGTGTGTGCCAGTTCTGTTAACGGTGCAGTAAGTGATTTCCGCCATTTTGCTCATTTCCAGCATACACCGCATCTGTCCAAAACCCCGCCTTCCACATGTCCGTCAACGCGTTATCAGCCAAACTGGAACGTTCCAAATGATTGACAGGAAGAGAGCCCTTCTAATTGGCTAGTTCTCCGATTGAACTGTTTCACATTGGCTAAATCACATTGATTATGTTTAGAATGCCATACTAATATACTATTTGCATACTGTGGAGGCATTGAACACCTTAGTGACCTCTTAAATATGTGACCATAGACCACAAAACCAATCATAAGGGTCAATTTTTCGCAATTGAGATTTATACATCATCTAAAAGGTGAATAAATAAGCTTTCCATTGATGTATGGTTTGTTAAGATGGAACAATTTTTGGCTGAGATACAGCGAATTCAATATCTGGAATGTGAGGGTGCAAAAAAGTCAAAATATTAAGAAAATCGCCTTTAAAGTTGTCTAAATGAAGTTCTTAAAAATGCATATTACTAATAAAAAATCAAGTTTTGATATATTTACAGTAGGAATTTTACAAAATATCTTCATGGAACATGATCTTTACTTAATTTCTGTCCAGGTTCACATTTTCTAAAATGCACATATAGTCAAGTCAAGTTTATTTATATAGCCAATTTCATACACGATGGTCATAAAATAAGAAATATATGTAAAAATGAGTCAGTATAAATAAGAATAAAATGTTACAAATTCAACAAGAATAAAACAGAACAATACATAAATGTAAAAAAGTATATAAAAGATAGGGCATACCAAGCTGAATACGATTCACCAGTGTTGTTTTAGTATTATTTACTTTTATTTATTTATTTATTTATTTATTTATTTTTCTCTCGGTAAAGAGACGAGTATTTATTTATTTATAGTTTCAGTTTAACTGTAATAGCCCTGTATCCCACAATGCAGTGTGTTTAACTTCATTGTCCATGTACAGTGTGTTAAATTATCCAGAATTACAGTAACTTTAACATGTATTTTTGGCTCATTATTTCATCAGACTTCCAGAGTTTTACATTTTAACTCAGAATTGAATGAAAAATGTAAAATAGGCATATCTATTTTTAAAATAAAAATTTGATTTCACATGCAAAGTCATGCGATGACAATGAAAGATGCTTCTATTTAACCATCTGAAAAAGAAAGGAAAAATAAGCTAATATTTGTTTTACTTCCAAACAAGATATTTTTATAATAGGCTTTTATTAATTCAGTTATTATTCTGATTCATATTTTAATTTTTGCTAAATGACCTATTTGCTCATTTATTCATTTATTTTATATTTAACAAAAATATTTTTGTAAATGTGAGCGAAATGCATATTTGTCACCATGCATTTAAAGGGATAGTTTACCCAAAAATGTAAATGCTGTCATGAATTGCTCACCCTCATGTTGTTGCAAACCCATAAGACCTTCGTTCATCTTTTGAACACAAATTAAGGTATTTTTGATGAAATCCAAAAGCTTTCTGACCCTGAATAGACACGTTCAAACTGACACGTTCAAGGCCCAGAAAGGCAGTAAGGACAAAAGTAGTGTCCAAAGAAAACACGTTTATTCAAAAATTACATTGTTGCCTATGCAGGGTCAGAAAGCTCTCGGATTTCATCAAAAACATCTTAATTTGTGTTCTGAAGATGAATGAAGGTCTTGGAACGACATGAGGGTGAGTAATTAATGACAGAATTTACATTTTTGGGTGAACTATCCCTTTAAGGTGTGCAAAGTAAGGTAATGAGGACAGTCATGTAGGTCTAAAATTGTAAGCAAGGGTCAAAGGTTATCACACATAGTGGTTTAGAAGTGACTTCACACTATTTGTGCTTTAAAATGATCTGTTCAGTGTTTTAGACATCACGCATCAGAATAAATCCTACTGTTTTACTTAATATTTTTTAAAAATTAGTACGGCGTTTACAGTGTATATTATGCAGTATTCAGTAAATAGTAAGTTATTTGTCAAGACAAAATTGCTTTAAAGTCCTCTCATCTTGAGCATATCAGTGCATTTAGCTGGATTGTTCAGTCTTAGGATTGTTTGACCACTCGCATTGATTTTACACTAGCGGTTAAGAGCTTAATATAGTGATGCATTTGATAAAACGGGATGCTGACATCCCCTCCTGCTCATTTCCTGTTTATCAATGATAAGTTCTTGTAGGAGACAAAGGTTAGTAATTCAAGTTTCTCTTGCCAACTCCATCTGAACGATTATAAATGAGTCTGATTATTCACTTTGTCATGTGTGTCGACTGCATTTATCATGCTGCCTGATAAGTGACATCATAAGCAAAACACAACAGGCACTTCATATGAGTGTAAATCTGCCCATAATTGCTGGGCGCCTCGGTATTGTGTCGTTTCCATGGCAATTAAGGTTTCAGATTAGGCAATGGATTAGGTTTGGATTATCTGGGGATTACGATGGATGATCGCAGCAGTCAAAACAAGTTAATTACGCTCTTCATCCATTTATTTCAATCAACTTTCATGAACGTAGAAAACTCAATATTGCACTCTGGTGGACGCATTGAAAATTACACTGAGGCAGAGTATAAACATTAACTTTATCCATCATGCTTGTGGCCGTCTGAAGGTGCATTCAGTATATTCATATTATTTCATAGTGTCAGTATAATGCCATTAGATGTGTTTTCATTATATCCAATGAGGATCCAGACGTGTATGACTCAAAGTACCGCAGTATTATTATCAGGCTGAACATGGCTTCATTTCATATAAGGATTCTCATTCTATTCAGCTTCATTTACAGCACACTTAAATGTGATGGGAAATGTCTTTGTGCTCTTTGTGATTAAAGATCAGGAGTCATGAAGTTCAGAAATGAATCTTCAGAAACGGATTGTCCAGTCCTGCACCGTTTTTTTTGTCTGATTTGTCTTGTTCTGATTTTGAGTCTTTGTGAATTATGCAGCATGATTTACCACATTAAACTGATTTGTAATTGGGATTTTATTACGTGGTTGTTGCTCTTTCATAATGCATGAGTCTTAATGGAGTTTGTAATTATGTTGCATTTAAATATCAACTTTGTCTGTGAAGCTTCTGCTGAAATTCTTTAGATTTAGCTTTGATTTGGTGTTGGAAGAATTTCAGGAGAAATGAAATTTGATGCATTCATGTAGCAATTTTTTTACTTTTTAGTTTAAAAGGATCAAAACAAATATCCTATTTTTAAAAAATTATCTACTTTCAGAATAAAGAACTTAACTTTTTTGATATGTAAAAAAATATATATAATAAAAAAAAAACTTAAGCCTATTTTATATCAGATAGCTTCTCATTTTTATTAATGAAAAATAGACGTATTTAAAAAAAAAATAATAAAAATAAAAAACTAATAAAAATGACAAAATGCACAGCACAATTACTAAACCTTTTTCTATAATTAAAACAAGATCAGAAAATATAAAAAAAATAATTTTAAATATTAAAAAAAATAATATTATAAACCTTGTAACTTAGTGTACTAAAATAACTAAAACTGAAATAAAAAGTAATAAAAACTATATTGACCAATGAAAAATAAAAATGACAGACAAACAACAAAGTTATTTTAAATGTAGCTAAACTGTAAAATAATTCTAAAAAATTAAATATGTAAAACTATAATATAATGGTTATAGTAAAATACTGTAACTTGATATACTAAAATAACTGAAACTGAAAGAAAATTAATAAAACTATAAAAACTTTAAGTAAAAAAAAAATAAAACGGACAAAAAAAACCACATTTAAATAAAAAAAAAAAAAGTGCATCAAAATTATTACGAATGCTATTAATGTTAAAAAACAGATATAAACACCTGTGAGATACTATAGTTTTTATTCATATTTTATTAATGAATAAAACTATAGTATCTCACAGGTGTTCATATCTGTTTCAGGTAATCTGCTTTTAGTCTTTTTTTTTTTTTTTTTTTTTTACCTTCCTATGAATATGTAATAAAGCGTGATCTGGGAATTGTTGAGTCTTTGGCGGACTATCATTTTAAATTTTAATGATTATTGGAAAAAATGCAATTAAACTGAA
>JAHKKF010535967.1:0-10190 GCA_019740295.1 Labeo calbasu
GTTGAGCTCTCTCGGCCACCGTAGTTATTACATAAATGCCTTTTTTATTGATGATGAGGACATTTTAAGTTATGAAACTTGCAGGATGTATTAAGCATACAAAGATCTTTTCAATGCAAAAGATCAAGGGAAATTTGGTTTTGCATGTCATGACACCTTTAAAAAGCAACAGGACGTGAATACTTTTTGAGTGCAAAGAAAACAAAAATAACAACTTTATTCAATAATTTCTTTTCTTCCGTGTCAATCTTTGACGTACGTTCCCAAGAGTTCCACGACACATGCTTGTGATGCTGCTGCAGTTGCGTTGCTGTCTATAAAGGATCAGAAAGCTCTCAGATGTCATCAAAAATATCTTAATTTGTGTTCTGAAGATGAACAAAGGTCTTAAAGATTTTTAACGACATAAGGGTAAGTAATTAATGACAGAATTTTTGGGTGAACTGTCCATTTAATGTACATTTGAAACTAACATTAACTAAATGAACAAATTTCCTCTTTAACTTCTTGTAACTTTATTGTAGTTAGTTTCAGAGTAGCTTCTCCAACTTCTAACCTTAGTCTGGTCTTATGAAGTCAAGGATCAGACATTAAGCCAAAAGGCAGACTTCTGAAATGTCTTGAACTTAAAGAACAGAGTGTGCTAGCTTTAAAATTAATGACATAAAATTATATTTTTATGAATTCTTCAAGACAAATATGCATAATATATGTAGATGCAAGCAGTTTGATGGTAAATCTAACACGTAGCTCACCACAGGTATAAACTACTTCATAGCACTGATTTCTGTAAGTACAGCAAGTGCAGAATATTAACATAGTCGCCTGTCCATTTGGGATGTCAGTGTCAATGTGCTAGCCAAACTACTAGAAAAAAGCTTTGCCCAGAGTGCTCTCTGCTCTCCCAGGATTCACAATTATGTAGATATAAAGCTGATAATGCTCAGTTCCTGAGTCTTTTAAAAAGCAGTTTTAAAGACGTTGGGGGGATGTGGAGGAGTTTGCCCATGACAATCTCTACATGAGTTAATATCGTGTTTCATTGTTCCGTAAAAAGCATTACATGGAGTCCAACTGGCCCATTACAGTATAAAGACACTTAGTAATATGCTATGGGTCAGTAAGGACAACTGGGAACATTTATCAGAACATGAGTGATATTTAAAACCTATGAGATGGTTGGGGAAAATGGCATGTTTAATTGTCATTAGAAAAACTAGACTTCTAGCGCTTATCACATGGATCTTTATGAAAGGAACGTTGCACTTTTTATGGTGTTCATTGTGATTTTATTTGCTTTGTGGTGAGGATACTGATGTAGGGTAATTAAACTGTCAGGAAATGACTGAAATATGACCTTGCAGAAGGCAAACATTCAAACATGATTTTGCACATGCTCATGACAGGTGTTTGCACAAAACTAAACTGATATTGAATACACACCAGCTAAGCCAATAACACCCTTTGAAATACAGTCTCTAAAGTAGAACACAATGGGTACCAGGGGTTGATTTTTTAATTAAAACTAACAGACTAAGTCTTTCTTTCTCTTTCTTTCTTTTTTTTCTTTCTTTGAAATGAAGAGCATTAAATATGTCTCTCGAATTATGTTATTTTATTATTTGTTATTTTATTTTAGTTCTAATTTTCAAATGTCTTTATAGATTGTATTGTTTTTACATTTTATTATTATGGAATTGTTAACATTTAAAGCTTGAAATGTTATAATTAAAATTTTAAACAAGCTTCTTTAAACAAGAGTGAAATAAATGTAATTAAAGGAAATTTACTCTGTACTATATCTGTCTTGGAACATGGTGTCTATAAAACTCACACACGAACAAGGTGAAGGCAAATAGTCTTTAATAAATCCACATAGAGCAGGGGTGTCAAACTCAGTTCCTGGAGGGCCACAGCCCTGCACAACCCTAATTAAATACACCTGATCCAACTAATCAAGTCATTCAGGCTTGTTTGACAACTACATGGTTTGTGTGTAAGAGCAGTGTTGGAACTAAACTCTGCAGGGCTGCGGCCCTCCAGGACTGGAGTTTGACACCCCTGACATAGAGGGTATATCCACAAATGGGTAGGCAGGTGACACATGTAATCCACAATTGACATCTACAATACTGGACAAGGGCAGCACAGGACAGACTAGAACTTAAATACAATGGCAAATGAAGATAATTGACAAGACACACCTGAACGTAATAACACAATCAAACATGAGGGAAAACTAGGTCAAGGAGCACATGAGGGAAGAAAACAAGCTAAAAGTTCCAGTGGTGTGACAGTTCGCCCCCCTCCCGGAAGGCGCGATCTTGCGCCACAGGAACAACAAAGGGCAGGCCCGAGGAGGACAGGATGGTGACTGGGGACAGCAAAGGGCTGGCAGGAAGGCAGGCAGATTGGTGGAAGTTTGGGCAGAGAAAGGACCCCCGGGAGGAGGACGACGAACAGTGTCTAGGATAGAGACAATGGAGGGAGGAGCCAGGAAGAAGACACAAGGTACTTGGAACAGAAGGGGCCAGGCGGGACCCAGGCCGCAGCCATGAAGGCGAACCACGGTGGAGACGATGGAGGGAGGAGCCACGGTGGAAAAAAGGCTGACATCTCCAGGGGGCTGACTGATGGCAGCGGAGCAGTTGGAATGGAGAAGTCTCCAAGGGGGAGACGGAGAGCCGAAGAGCCAGGGTGACACCAAGGATCCGGAGGGCCAAAGCGGAGCAGATGGCTCCAGTGACCGAGCCAGAGGCCGTGATCCGGAAGGCTGCGGTGAAGCCGGAGTGACAGAGGACTGAGGAGGAGCAGGAGGGAGAGAGGAGCCTGACAGAGCCGGAGGGATGAGGTGTAGCCGGAGAAGTGGAGTGCCTAGGTGGCCTATGGAGGGAGAAGCCATGGAGAAAAAAGGAAGAGCCAAGGTAGATCATATGGAGGGAGGAGCCAGGGAGTAGACAGGAGGGACTTGGAGCAGGAGGGGCCAGGTGGGACCCAGGCTGTAGCCATAAAGGCAACCCACAATGGAGCCGACAGAGGGAGGAGCCATAGTGGAAGAAGTGCTGACAACTCCAGGGGGCTGAGCAGGTGGGAGTGGAGAAATCTCCAAGGGGGAGATGGAGAGCCGAAGAGCCAAGGTGACACCAATGATCCAGAGGGCCAAGGCGGAGCAGATGGCTCCGGCGACCAAGCCAGAGGCAGGGTTACGGAAGGCTGCGGTGAAGCCAGAGTGATAGAGGACTGAGGAGGAGCAGGAGGGAGAGAGGATCTTGACAGAGCCGGAGGGATGAGGTGTAGCATGCCTAGGTGGCGAATGAAGGGAGAAGCCATAGAGAAACAGGAAGAGCCCAGGTGGATCAGATGGAGGGAGGAGCAGGAGGGGTCTGGTGGGACCACAGCCATAAAGGCGACCCACAGTGGAGCCGACAGAGGGAGGAGCCATGGTGGAAGAAGGCCTGACAACTCCAGGGGGCTAACTGATGGCAGCTGGGGGGACAAGGGAGCCCAGCGGAGGTGGTGGACTGACAGGCCACGACAGAGAGGAGGGAGCTAGGAGACATGGTGGAGCCGCTGGGTTGACGGGTTGTAGGCAGAGACAAGGCATCCTCCAGCCACGACACCAATGGAGACTGGCAGACCCATGGCAATCCCACTGCACAGATGGTGGGCTGAGGGTGAGTAGGGGGGCTGCCAGGAAAAAGACAGTGGAGGTGATGGTGAGGACTGGTGCAGAGGTGGTGGGAGAGAGAGGCTGGACGGGAGTACCGGGAGCACCAGCAACAAGGGAATAACCTCTTTGGTCATTGTCGTACAGGCAGACAGTTTGGGGCACTTAGACAATTCAGGGAAGATGATAATGAAGGATGAACTGGTAATACATGGTCCATGAAGCTCAGCTCACCCTCAGGTATGGTGCAGTGGGCGATCTCCCAAGAGGCGAGTGCTGTTGCGACAGGCATGTGCTCTCCGTCTGCGGTGGGCCCAGGCTTTTGCTCCGCGCAGTGGGATGATGGTGAGCTGGGCTCTGGGTCCAGAGTGGGGATGGTGTTGTCTTTCTCGATGTTCATGGTGAACGGTGATTCACAGGACACCAGCACCCAATGAAGGCGGCGAGGCTCTCTCGAGGACTGTCCCCGGACAACGGCACTCAGTGGCCGCGTTCAGTCCAGCGTGATAGAATGAGCAGAGGCAGTTGTCTGGGTAGTGTGTGTAGTTGGCGAGGAACACAAAATCTAGTGTGGTCCTCGAGAGAGAGATCCCCCTGCTCCAGCAGGAGGATGAGGACAGCAGGGTAATCCATAACAAAAAGAAAGACTTTCAAAATAAAAAACACAGAGGAAACCGCCGCTAAACTTTTTTTTTGTTGGTCCAGAATTCTGTCACAGAACAGTGTCTATAAAACTCGCGCATTAGGAGGATGAAGGCAAATAGTGTTTAAAAAATACAGACAGAGGGTAAATCCACAAATGGGTAGGCAGGTGACACATAATCCACAACTGACTATCTAGAAAACATAATGACCCAACTGACAATCTAGAATACCTGACAAGGAAGCACAGGAGTGCATTCCAGAAAGCAAGGTTGACTTACCATCTGCTAAACCCTGAGCTCTCAGTTACTTAACCTAAACCTTCACTGTAAAACTTTACTGTAAATTTACAGGCATTTTCTAACAGTATTATACTGTATTTTTATAAAACAGTAACATGCTGTATATTTTTACAGAATGTCTGTAAATATATAGAGCAGTTTTCTGTTTTCAGCCTGCTAAATTTGTAATACAGTATCATACTGTAAATGCATTGCATTGTGGGTAGATTTTGTTTGTCTTAATTAAAATGTGATGTGATTTGAACAGACGTTTGTGACAGTACTACAGGCAAACTGGATTCGTCAGCGGAATTGGATTGAACAGAATATTTATTTGCATTATTAAGATAAGCTAGTGGTTTGTGAATTTGTGAGTAGTTTGTAAGTAGAGTTGTCAAAAGGTACCGGGTTCAGTACTTTCGGTACTGAAATTTTAAAAAACATCCATTTTCCGCTCAGATTTGAGCGCTGGTGAGCCAATTTTTAAAAATCGCTGATTGGCCATAGTGTTCACGCACTCAACAGACATGACCGTGACTGGCTTCAATGATTTTCATTAAATACATTAAATTTCAGTTTGTTTTTCATCAAAGAATCATCAAAGAAGAAAACTTATATGTGGAATATATGACACATGTTTCATGGGATCATTCTGTAATACTTTTGCATATTTTTTCAAAGCTTGCTGCTGGTCGCTATTCCCTGCTGTGGTATGGATATATATATATATATATATATACAGTAGTCAGCATTTGAAGTGGATCAAAAAGGTTAATCAAAGTTGTCCTAAGACAAGAACAGGTATTGTTTTCATTTTAGGACACCTTTGATAAAGTTAATAATACTAAGTATTAGTTATTAATATTATATATTAACACATTTATTAGGTTTGTGTATTTAGAATACAATATGATTCCAATTCTATTTTCTAAGATATAAATTTGAATTAGAAAGAAGAAATTAGAGCTGAAAATTAGAACTGGAAAGACAAAGCATACAGTGGAAATCATATTCATTTTTTTCTACTTACAAGAATACAGTGCACCATTTTCAAACAATCTCAAACTTTTCTATATAAAATTATTAAACTGCACAAAAATATTAATTCATATTATTTTAATTTAATTTATTTATAATATTAAGTATTACTTTATTGGTCTTAAATGTACATAAAATACTAGGTTTGTGAATTTAGGATACATAATACACTAAATATGAAATGAGAAATTCCGAGACAAATCAGTCAGCAATTTTATAAATAATAAACAAAGCACCCAGGAACTATAAACAAATACCACAGGATGTCATCAAACATAATTTATGATGCTGTCTTAATTTATGCTTCAAAGGATGTAGTGGACATTGGCTGTGTGCTGTTTATTATAACAATCAAGGTCTCTCATTTTAAATGATAAAGGAGAGACAAACATTTGAATGGATTTGAAGTGGAATGGATGGATCTGTTTGTCCTTATCTGACATGGTAAAAAAAACACAAGCATGATGAGTATGCCTCAGTGTTTAGTTTTCTCTCATATGTTTATAAATAATCATAAAGTAGGAACAGCTGCTCAAAACTCACTTCCCCAACCTCATAAATATTTCTGCCCACTTGAGAGTATTTCATGGACTATCAATGCAATGAAAGTTGCAGATGAGTTTTACAAACTGCCGAGAGCAAGATCCTCATGTTGATTACCCAGTTTCCTACCCGGCACTGACACTTGCGACCAACGCTTGTGGTGTGTTATGCAAAACGTTCATGAATTTTGAAATACATAGCTTCAGCTGTTGAAAGGCAGGTAGTAAACAAGCACACCGTGTCCACAGAGAGAATGCGGTAATTCTTGATATCCCCCATGATACGGTGTAATCCCTAGTTAATGATGTATTTTATCAAATAATCCTTCTTCACAAACAGTATGTCCACTTTTAATTCCAGCCTTTGCTTTCCCAAATGAATATTGTGTAATCCACATGATCGACGGCCTGGAGAGTCCAGCTGAGTCGGGCTTGATTTGATCTTGTAGCAATAGTCTTGCTTTGTCATAAAATATCAAGGGGATTTACCTTAGAGACAGATTGGAGTGTGAGCTTTATCAAATCACGCGTGGCCGGAGGTTCAAGGGACAAAGGGCGGACGGTTTGAGGACATGCCTCAAAAATATGAGTAATATGGGCAGATTTTTTGAACGTGAACTTGACAATGCCAGAATCCTGTTTGTAAGTGTCTGACAGAGTCAAACATTCATTTTAGAGCCATCATGGGAACGTAATTCATTTTTAAAGCATTATTTTCTCATTTACAGATGTGCAAACCATTGAGTTACTAAATACAATTTGTATTCTTTTTTGTACAGTAAGGCACCTCAAAAAACTACATACGCATACAAAATATATAGGCCTATATTTAAGATTTATGTAATTACGTAGAAAATCTGCATTCATAAAACCTAATACATATTTTCCTGTCATACATAAATGAAACAAGCAAGAATAAGTTTTACTGTTTGTAAAAGTATTAATAAACCAAATACATTTTAAATACACAATAACCAGGTTTCTGTTCACTACCAGTCAAAAGTGTTTGAACAGTAAGATTCTTAATGTTTTTTAAAGAATTCTCTTCTGCTCATCAAGCCTGCATTTATTTGGTCCAAAATACAGCAAAAGCTAAAAATATTTTTACGGTTTAAAATAACCACTTTCTATTTGAAAATATTTTAAAATGTAATTTATTCCTGTGATCAAAGCTAAATTTTCATTGGCACATGATCCTTCAGAAATCATTCTAATATGCTGATTTGCTGTTCAAGAACATTTTTATTATTATTATTAATATCAATATTTAAAACAGTTAAGTACATATTTTCAGGATTCTTTGATGAATGGAAATATCCAAAGATCAGCATTTATCTTAAATAAATAAATAAATAAATAAGGGTTTGTAATATTATACACTATACCATTCAAAAGCTTGGAGTCAGTTTTTTTTTTTTTTTTTTTCATAGAAATTAATTTATTTAGCAAGGATGCTTTAAATTGATGAAAAGTGATGATAAAGACATTTATAATTTTTCAAAAGATTTCTTTTTTAGATAAATGTTGTTCTTCTGAACATCAGAGAAACCTGAAATAATTCTACTCATCTGTTTTCAACATAATAATAATAATAAATGTGTTTTTGAGCAGCAAATCAGTATATTAGAATAATTTCTGAAGGATCATGTGACTGAAGTAATGATGCTTTGAAATCACAGGAATAAATAAATAAAACAGTTATTCTAAATAGTAAAAATGTTTAAAAATTTTACTGCTTTTGCTGTACTTTTGATCTTGACTTTTGAATAAATGCAGGCTTGGTGAACAGAAGAGACTTTTTTTTAAAAACTTTTGACTGTATCTCTCATTAATAAATTATTATATGTAATTCTCATACATTTTTAACTATTTTTCACAATACTGTTTCTAATGAATTTGAATAAATATGTTTACATATGTACTAAATATAAAATATGATTATTTAAATAAAAACTAAATAAACTCAATATTTCATACTAAGTATTATATTATTATAATACATTTATTATATTATATTTATCTTCTCTATTTACTATTTTATATATTAACTAATTATTTTTACAACTAAAAGCAGCAAAAACTTTAACAACTAAAGCTCTGTAGCTTTAGTTTCTTATACTTTATTGACAAGTTTTATTATAACACTATAATAACATCTATTTTTCTTTTTAGAGCTGAAAATATTTATATAAAAATCAAACAGATGTCAATGCTTAAAACAGTATTATATTATTATACACTATGTATGTTTTATGACCTAATAATTTCATGCAAAATCTACAAACAATGGGAAAAAAAACTCACCCTTCAATATTACTTGTACAACTTTTCTAATTTTACCGTCTAAATAATGCAAGGGTTTAACCACAGACAAACCAGAAATTCATACTTTAAAACCCCAATCTACTTTGAGGGAAGCCACAAAAAAGTGTTTTTTTTTTTTTTCAAAAATCCTTTTTTCAGTTCTGGGAAGTAGTAGAACACATGAAACCACAGGCCATTGTCCAGACGTGTACTTTTACATTTACCAAAAGCATTTGAAGTACTGAAATCTCAAGTCAAATTAGCATGGCCTTTAATGATTGCATCAGATGACATTACCTCTGAGTGAGAGCCACTGTAACTGGATCTCCTTCAACCAACACAGTATATAACTCACTTCATATTGAGAGAGAGCAAGACCACAGCGCTCAACTGCACAGCAGGCTCATCATCTAGGTAGGAGAGAGTTCCTTTTCTTTATGGCATAAAGAACAATCAACAATTCAGATAAGTAGTTTATAATGCATGCGGTATAGAACAGAGATTTTATGATATATTGTTAGTATATTTTTAATTGCAATTATGCAGTGTGTCAGTATATGCCTTTACGGTATACTCAATTTATATTTATTTTTCACTTTTAATTTTTCAAAAGTTTTTATTTTTATTTATATTATATACATGTATTTTAATGTATTGTTGCTTACGTTTAGTGACACGTTTTTAATAACAAATGTGTTTTTGAGGTCAGTGTGTATGCTTCAATGATTACCGGTAATCACATTATAGATGATGGATAAATTTTCAATAACTACTGTATGTTGTGAATTGTTAGAAGACTATAAAACTAATTTGAGGACAATAAAAACAAAAGTGCACAATTTGCATCTCTGCACACCTGTGACAGGCTGTATTCCAATGACTCCTGCGTTTACAGCAGCCGGGTCTGTATCATTTAGCCGTGTTTGCTCACTGCTTGGCAACCATCTTTAATGCTTCATCTTGAAAATAAAAAGACTTCCTGTATTCACTGGTTCTGCTGCAAATTACACAGACGGAAACCCATCAATTAGTGCACTTATCTGCAGAGTATACAATGCATTTCTCTTGAAATTAGATTTGTCCTGAATTGGACAGTTTTCCAAGAATGGTTTTACACAAAAAAGCAAGACTACACTGCTTCGGTCTGAATTTAACAGCACATGGATGCTGTCAGCAAGTGTTTAGAGGATGTTCAGTAACTTGACACCTCAGACTCAGAGGCTTTAAGTGTGAACAGCTGTAAACACTAGTTGAAATAGAATAAAGTTTTTTCTCTAGTTGTTAGGCGTAGTTGAGCTGGTTCCTTTTTGTGCACCCATCACTGACTGATTCTCAGCATTGTAATTACCTGAGGAAAGACATGACTGCTAACTTTCTCAGGATTGTACGTTTCCATGAACCTTAAAAAAAGAAGAAGGAAAGAAAAGGCCAATATAAATAGCCAAAAGCCTTTAGTTTACATCATGGCCATGTGGTATTCAAAAGAGGGACAATTTTACTCTACTGAGTTTGTAAGTAAAAAAAAAACATGGACAAAATAAGAAATTGAATTATCCAGCATAGTTTTCAACATTGCATACATTTAAACTCGTTTAACAAACATTTAAAAGTTCTATTTTAAGTCAAGTATATTAAACCGTTCTCTGTACCTTTTAACCAGAATAGTGCCGATTCTCGTGCCGGTGTGTCGCTGAAATCTGCGCCGGTGTTGGGCTG
>JAHKKF010535968.1:0-13473 GCA_019740295.1 Labeo calbasu
TTTATTTATTTATTTATTTATATTATGTTAAACTAAATGGAAATTAGAAATATTGCATTGGCAGCTAGCTGAAATAAAATAAGTTTACTTTTTAAATTTGTATTTTATTTTGAATTAATATTCCGTTTTTGGTTCCCTGAGGCAGAACACTGCGAGTAAAGGGAAAAAAAAGATGAGTCTGTATAGCTTTCATATTACACTTAACCCTGATTTAACATTTTCAGTCTTGAAAGTTCAGTTAAGAACATTCATCTGATGATGACTATTATATAACATCGCAGAATGGTTGTAGAAAGGTTCTGCGAAGATCGCATTTAATGCAGCTTACACGCCAACAGACATTTTTCACCTCGCTGATCAAATATTTCTGAACAAAAAACATAAAGCAGAAATAGGTTACTCCCCAAGGTGATTGCTCAATATCCACCTTATGAGCACGCTAGCTTATATATTATTAACAGGTAATAAAAGGTCCAAATAAAACCAGACACTGCGATATATTTATATAGAGCAGAGGACACTCAAATTGAGTCTGTGAACCTCAAGGTCGCCGCAATATTCCTCTGGACCGGCCCGAGGAGAAAACGCTCGAGCACCAAATGGTGCATGAACAGATGAATCTTCTGAAATGTCAAGCTTATCAATTAGGGAGGTGATAATTGCTTGAATGTGTTAATAAAGTCTTAATTTAATGCCAATAAGTTCTTAAATCATCACCTAACCCATCATTTAGAGGCGTGACTGAATATGATCGTTGCCGTTTTGTCAGATATAAACAGCTTGTCTGGATAATTCCAGTCATAATAGGATAGAAAGTTAGGAAGCCTCTGGGATTTTTTTTGTGCAAACATGTAGTGTCCCAGTTATTAAGAGTAGTCACATAGCTGAAGAGCCAGAGGCTCCTGTCACGAGCTGTGAAACTCCTGAAACTTCTATATTTTGAAATACTAGTAGCCGTGGAAGATGTCTAAATTATATATTTTCTGCAAAATATATACACTACTGAAGTATGGACTATTTATAATTTAATTTAATTTAATTTAATTTAATTTATTTATTAAATTAAATTAGTTTATTAATTAATTTGAGTCTTGTTTGCTCAACAAGTATGTGTTTATATATCAAAGTATTTTATTTTAAATACATGAATAAATTGTACATGTTATTGCAAAAAAAAAAAAAAATGCATGTATTTTATTTTTTTTTTTTTTAATCAAGGATGCATTAAATTGATCTAAAGTGCCAGAAAAGACATTTGTAATTTTCTGTTTAAAAAAGTTGTTCTTTTGAACTGTATATTCATCAAAAATCCTTAAATAAAAGTGTAATACAGTGTAAAAAAAGTATAAGTAACTATTTTTAATATATATAATGCAAACAATTATTAGTAATGAGCATCAATAATTATTGAGCATCAAATCACATTAGAATCATTTCTGAAGACTGAATAATAAAGACTGAAGTAATGATGCTGAACATTCATCTTCGATCACAGTAATAAGTTACATCAACAATATATTCACGTAGAAAGCAGTTATTTTAATTTGTAATATTTCACAATATTACTGTTTTTGCTGTATTTTTAATCATATAAACACAGCCTTGGTGGGCAGAAGAGACTTCTTTCAAAAACTTCAAAAAACCAACAAACAAACAAGCAAACAAACAAACAAAAAAATACTTTTGACCCGTAGTGCACAGTAAGACAATAATTACTATATTATATACAGCATTAAAAAGCTAAATGTATTTTCTTTTTATGTAAAACCCCACACCAATAGGTCAGTGGATGCAGAGACTGTCCACAATGGGAGAAATCAATACGTTCATTAGCGTGCCTGAAGGAATGAAACTCCTGCTTTACATTTAAAAAGAGCCAATCACGTGGTTACTATAGAACACACATTCACATGAGCTTCTTTGTGTATCTGAGCTGAAGAAGCACAATTGATGACACCATTATTTCTGCCTTCTATTCAAGAAGATGGAGATAAATTTGCATGACTAGAAATAGCTGCTTAGTAGCATTACTAAATGTGGTCTGAATGACTCTATTTATTTATTTATTTATTTATTTATTTAGTCTTAATGAAAGCACCCACAGCATTTTGTCAAGATAGAAAATCTATATGCACCCACTTAAAAAAAAAATCTAAAAAAAAAAAAATGTAAATGAGCAACAACATATTGTTTTCTGTTAGACTTTACAGGATATGCATTATAACAATGTTTAAAACAAAACAAAACAAAAAAGCTTATGTTACCTTCATGCATCCATGTGATAAATGCATTCCCGATATTCTTGAGAACAGTGTTTGTATCATTACAGATCTTCTACGCGTGTGTACGTGTTTTTTTCGGTTCCTTCTTGCTCTTGACACATAATTTTCATCAAGTAACACACCAGTAAACACAGGCGCTCTGTAGACAGTCATGTGTCATTGCGTCGGGGCCTGCGGCGCTTTCTGGATTCAGATGCCACACTGTGTCATTTTAATAGCATATCAAACACATCAAAGGAAACAAGCAGGTGGAGTTGTTAAACACCATGAGTGCATGTTTAGACCATTATATTGACATTCCCAATATGGCCATGCTGCAGATATTTAAATGGACTATCAACCAACCTTGACTGCACTCAAACAGACACTTTTCTCGTATATGCCGTGGGCTACAGGCACATAGTTAGAGCCCGTTTGACTGCTGCCTGGCATGACTGTCATAGGATTCCCATATGAAATCACACATCTTTTGTTTAAAGCGGTGGTGTCCATTCTGTAGAGTTCGACACTTAAACTCACCCAGTACAATTAAATACTTACGGCTTCATTTCTTTACTTGCAAGATTTAAGCATTCAAGGTTTTATTTTGGCCAAAGCCAAAACAGACTACACACTTATTTAATTAAATCACAGCCTTTTGTGATTTGATAAACATACTAAGCCATATTGAGATTTAGACTTTAGTTTAATTAATAGATGCTTCGATAGATGATAGATTCTTACTTACTTCGTAATCTTTAATGCAAGGTAACAACTTGCTCAGCCTATGAAACTCTCATTTTTGACATGCTACTGGTTAATGTCATTAAAGTTAACTACTAGTCAAACAACTATTTAGTCATTGTTCCTTCCTAAACTCTATAAATCATATTTCGCATTGTGTAAGTAAAATGGATTGTGAAAAGCTCTGCATGTTGACTTTAAGAGACACTGAACGATTTGGAAGATACGAGATGAAAATCATTTCGACTGTGTACATCGAGCTCTAAAGGCTCTCTATGTAATAGTATTGACACAGTGTTTGTGGTTAAAATCAATCCTCGTCCGTAGAAGTCAATACATTTCTCCATCACTCTTAATAGATTTCACCCACAATGGATTCCAAGTATCAATATGTGGTTTATGTGGATATACGTTTGCCCTCCGCCGTATGAGCACCTGTCTTTATCTATCTCTTTCTCACCTTAGATGAATTCAAGTCGTTTCTGAAACGTCTGCCCGCGACACACTTCCTGCCGGTGAGCAGCGTGCACCTGCTTTGGGGCAGCGACTGGGACCTTCAGAACCGCTACCGGCTCTTGCAGAGTTCACTGGAGGCCCAGAGACTGAAGATCCAGCGCACGGCCCGGAAACTCTTCGGTCTGAGCATTCGCTGCCATCACAACCCCAACCACCAGATGCCCAGAGAGAGGTAAGAGGCATTACAACCTAATACCTTATAAACCTGACACCTAAAACTTTATAAAATAATGCAGCCGGAAAATAGTTTTCCAAAAACTGCTCATAGCAGATCTCAACGGAACACTCTTAAAAATGTATGTTCCAAAAGGGGAACCAAAAAGAAAATAATAATAATTGTTTTAGTGAACAGTTCTTAAAGGAACTTTTTTTTTTTTTTTTTTTTTTTTTTTACAGTGGGAAGAACATTTTTAGAATTTAATGAATCATTTTACACTATAAAGAACCTTTTGTGTACTGGAAAGTTTAAATGGATGTTAAAGATTCACTGATTCAAGGATTCAATCGATGCCAATAAAGAAGCTTTCTTTTTTTTTAAGAGTTTCACTGTCAGCAACCTTTCTGGAAGTACTTTCCTATTCATTTCACAATAGGGATTTTAAGAGATTCTTGAACTAAACCAGCGAGCTCCCAGCTGAATCACAACATTACAACATTTGATTCCTAACTAAAAACTATTCAAAAATACATGGAAAAGGACAAAGGCAACTTAATGTTTTCTGAAGGGAAAAAAAAAACTATTCATTCCATGACTACTCTTAAAAAAGGTTCCCTAAAGAGGGTTTTCACAGTAATGCCATAGAACAGGGATCCTCAAATCTCGCCCAGAAGATCCACTTTCCTGCAGGGTTTAGCTCTAACCCTAATCAAACACACCTGAGCATGAAAATCAGTGTCTTCAGGATCATTAGAAAATCACAGGTGGGTGGATTTGATCAGGGTTTAAGCTAAAGTCTGCAGCACATTGGCCCTCCTGGGCAAGATTTGAGGATCCCGGGTATGGAAGAACCATTTTTGTTGCCCAAAATATCAATCAATAAATCAATAAATCAATAAATCAATAAATCTCAAACACAACTGTTAAAACAGTTCCAAACATCCACTGATGCTCCAGAAAACACTATTACTGTATTTTTATTTGACTGTACAAAGCAGCACCCCGACATTGTGAAGGTATCTAACTAATGAGCTAACATTATCTAACAGAGATGGTCAAAATGTTTATCTCAGTGATTTACAAAACTTCAACATTAGCTTGCTAACTAAAATAGCATGTCCTTTACTAGGTTGTGACAAAATGTGGCCCCACTTTATATTAGGTGGCCTTGACTACTATGTACTTGCATCAAAAAATAAGTGCAATGTACTTACTGTGTTTGTTTATTTTACAGTCCTGTATAATATGTACATGTTATGTACTTATTATAGTAATTACAATAACTAGGCAATAACTAGGTAGTAAGAAGGTACTAACCCTGAACCTACTTTTAAACCTAACCTACCCTATGTAATGTTGGATACTCTGAAGGAGAATACCAGGAGACTCTTGGGTATCTTCAGCAGGCTTCTGTATTGTGACCGTGCTGTGTGCCTCTGCAGTCATCAAAAGTCTAAGTCTAACTAAGGCAGTGATACATTGTAGTTTATATACAGTACATTTAAGGGGCAGTGCTTAGAAATTTAGACAAAGCACCTGGGTGACGACCTTAGACAAAAAATGTAAATGAAGTATTCAGGTGTAGCAACCTGCCCTATTTTACCAGTCCTAATACGATCAGCACAACTGCTCAAAGACTGGGGCAGGGGCACCAAGAGCCAATTACAAACACAAACCTCTTGCTATAAACTTTGTTGAACAGAATCGTTCATCTGATGTCATCATATTTACCATAAATGCTAAATACAATGTATTTCACCTTAGGTGATTGTATGTCAGGATATAGAATCAGTAGATCTAAAAAAAGATTCTTAACTTTTGTAATCCTACAGTAGTTACCTTATATTAGGAGTACTTACTTAGGTAAGTACATTGTAAGTACTCTGTCAGTACTTGCAGGTATTGTAAAATAAAGTGCATTGTTAAATATGTGCATGTAAAAACATGTATGTACACATTAAGTACGCTGTATGAAATGATTATTTTAAATGTAAATATAGATCTGGCTAGCCTTCACTAGTCTGTGAAAATTCATAACCCAGCTCGCATTTCCAAGATGTCAGTGATTTCTCTAATTGGTCGATGTTTCTTCAGGATTGCATGTAGTGTAGGACTTCACTGGGAATTTGACTATTAAATGGTTTTATTAAAATTAAGTTATAAATAATTCTGTCAGAGCAAAATGCCATAGTTAAACAATTTTGTAGAGCTTCCCTGCTGGGAGAGTAAAAAAAAAAAAAAAAAAAAAAAAGGTTAAGCTGGTTTCCTTGCCAAATTTGTATTTAGCTGGCCAGCAGGCTGATCTGTCAACCTGGTGAGCCATTATCACAGACCAGCTAACCGTTTAGACAGGAATTAGACTTTCTACCTGTCTGTTTGTCTTTGCTTGTTCACTGACTGCCTTATCTACACATATTCTAACTTCTTTAATCTTTTCCATGTTGCCTGTTGTAGACTGACACTTTTGTACCATTATTTGAATGCATGTTTTGGCCATGCTCTATTACTGCAGTATCATTAGTTTCAGATTTTTCCATCCCTAAACAGCAGCTAAGATAAAAGCATCTCTCAGACAGTCTCTAAGACCCACCAAGCTGGTGGATTCTGGCTTGAATAAGTTGTGAAGTGAACCAGACTTCATGCTGATGAATTGTGGTTTAAAAGACAACTGTTATTCAGTAATATTACAGATTTAACTGCACTAGTACGGCCAGATGAGAACAGTAATTGAACAAAATTGAACTGGACAATGACAATGTTCTCTTCTGTAGAGCTGCATTACAGCAGAAATTAAAGTTGTTTCATAACTGATAAATTTTGCATTGACTTTGTTACTGAACTGAATTGAATCATAATTTAGCAAAATAGCAGCACTATTATCTTCTGTATCTTCACTCTTAGGAAAGTCTGTAAAACATATAGCACTGCTATTTTACTGCACTTGGGTTAATGGCAACGCTGCACTGGGTAAATATTGGACAGAACACGTGCTTGGTTTATTTGACCCAGCTTGTTGAGTTAAATGTTTTTACCAAACATGCTGGGTTATTTTATTTATGTCAGCTATTGTTTGCTGGCTTAAAATGGACTGGAACTTATAAAAAAACACAAACAGAATTACTAGAGGCAACAGCAATAATCAAAAGATGAACTATTATTAAGCAAGAACACATGGACAAAATACAAGACTGAAAACTGAATTTATTTGGGTGAATACAGCTTAGTTTACAATACTGCATTCATTTAAACTCATTTAACAAGCATTTTAGACATAAAAGGTGTAACATTTAAAAGTATCATTTTAATTTTAGTGTATTCAACCATTCTCTGTAATCGCTTTTTTACCCTTTTTACTGAAATAGCGCTAATTCTCATGCAAACGTCAGACCGCCAGCTCGTGTTTTACTCGTAGAGAAAGATGCTGTGACTGACTCCAAAACCTGCCCACAAACACACAATACTGACATTAGAGGACATATTTTAACATACAATTAAATTAAACTCAGTACTATAACAAATAAAATCAAAAGGCCAAAAGGCATTTCCGTCATGCGAAGTGATGATCTGACTGACATCTCGTCTTTACGTTGTGTTGCGTAAAATAATACAATTTACAGCACATTAAAGACTTCATAAATTAAATAAAATGTATACACACTTTTATTCCACTGAAGAAGTGCACCAAATTAGCGGTGCTGAGAACCGCTCTCTCCCGTAGAGGACACAAAAACCCTAACTCTGACTGTAACTCAGCAGCTGGGTTGTTTTGTCGAAGACAGTCTTAACCCAGCGGTTGAGTAGAAAAAAAGAACCCAGCGTTAAAAATGACCCAGCAACTTAGTTAGAGAAAAACTACCCAGCACCTGGGTAAAAAAATGTTACATCATTTTAAGAGTGTGTGTAGTAATGTAAAGCTGCTTTGAAACAATCTATATTGTATAAAGTGCTATAGTAATACTCATGGCTTAACTTAAAAGTCAGAAGACAGGAGACAAGCCTTTGATGAATAAAAGAGAAATCTTTCTGACTGGACTGAATTTACAGAGCCCAATGGTCTATTAAAAAGTGTCAAAAAGCTGCCTGAAATGCAGACAAATAAAGTTATCTGTCCACTAGGAAAGTTGACTTATCAAACAGAGAATAACATGCGCACTCAGGAAATGTAAATAAATCAAACTCTAAAATGAACGACAAAAAAAACTGTTTATGCAGTTAAAGAGTTGAAGAGCATCAACTGTCACTAATGTGGAAGTGGCTCACCCACGCTCCAATGGCGGCTTTGACAAGGTCTGTGCTGAAGCGTTATCAAAGCTGAGCAGAGCAGAGTCAGAGCTCTGTGGGGCTCACATCAAGGACGTTTGATGGCAATAGCACAGAGAGAGAGAGAGGAATACAGAACGGAGCTGACTATTTTAATTCCAGGTAAGCACGGCAATGTTATCGGTTCAGCGTTGTGCGCCAAATAGAAAAGTTGCCTGTGATTGTCGCGGCTAATTCGCTAAACACTGGACTTCAAAGTACAGTGTTGTTCTGCTGAGGGTGAGAGAGTCAATTTCTGTTTATGTGCAACATACTATATTCATACTTCAAAGTCAGAGTGGCTAGTTTAGCTAACAGATAACAGTGCACCAAATTAGCATCCCATTTGAATAAACTAAGCAGCAGGGGCAACGATTCGTCATGGTAAACAATCTCTGGGGGAAAGCGTCGAGTTTGAACACAGCCCCGGTGGTTATACACCTCATCTTCAATTAAGACTTAGGATAGAAACATACTTGTGCATACTTAATGAACGCTTTACTGCTGTAGTATCGAATATCAGTACTTGAAAATGTCTGTTCCATTAACCTATTCTGTCCAAATAGTGCAAACTTTTCTAGCAGTGATCATTACAAACTTTCAGTTCAAGTATACTGTAACTTGTTAAGCATGTAAAAAGTTTGCAGCTGTAACCGTAGGCTGAAAATTGTTGGGAAGGTTGTTACTGTTATTGCTGCCAACCGTCGGTTTGCTGAGAGACGTGACATTATATTCCACACAACTATATGACAACCCAAGAAACATATGCATTCAAAATATGAAACCTGTGACGAGTTCTGAAGACAGACAATATTGATGCACTACAGATATCAAGAACAAATGCACATATACCCACATAAAAACAACAGCCGTAACGCATCGTGAAATATAGTTCGTTAGCATAGCTTGCTGTATTGATATATATCATAAACACTGCTCGTCCAGTCAGATTTTAGAACCGAAAGTGTTTGTTTTTATGAGCATTTTAGTTCAGATCAGTCCTAAATAACAGCATATAGCAGCGATGTTGTTGTGCTAGCTGTGCTGTCAGTCAGGATGTCCGTTCTGTCTCCACTGACCTGCTCTTTGGCCCGAAGGCCCTGATGAAGAAAGATGGCTCCTTGGCTTTCCTGCTGACACCGAGCAGCTTCCCGTTGCTCATTATTAGCAGCAAACTGCCTCCATCCGCCCCATAGACTCCAGAGAGAGAAGTTAACTAACTCCATTCTGCAGACACGCTGCTTCCAGTTTGATAGCACACCAATTATCTAGAGGAAGAATACTTCATTTGGCTCCAAACTTTGGTTACTTGTGATTACTGTCAAGTTTTCCTGGGAAGTCCTTACTTAGGAGTTCGGAAGTCATAATTGTCAGACTTAATGTGCATTTAAGTGACCACTTTTTTAACTTCTTTTTCCATTAGACGCAGGCTTTTTTTTAGTGCTGCCGCATAAAACTGAAGTGCAGATCATGTGTGCTGTGTATAAAATTGATCTGGTTATATCATTTGCATGCAACCATAAAGAAAAATCATGCAAGCTTGTCACCTCATAAACCAGAGTGGTCATCTTTATCACTTATCAGTTTGAATGTTTTTTATTGTTCATCAACAATACACACACACACACACACACAGAAGGAAATTTTGTTTTGAAACACACACACAAACACACATTTTCCCGCTAGTGACATAGTTTGAGAGCGGCAAGTTTCTCCTCTATGATAAACAGATTACGCTGCTGTTTCTATATTAAGAGCAGATCTTCTGTATATATACCGTGATAGTGAAATATTCCCTCTCGTCTGTACTTGATGCAATAATGCCGACGCACAAGGTCTGTCCGTAGACCTGGGCAGAGGAATCAGAGCTCAGCTTTAACCTCGTCTTTGCTCAATTATTGGCCTTTTGCAAATCGTGCAGTTTCTACTTTTAGGGAAGCGTCTCAAAGTCAGCTGCTGTTTATTCCTGGCTGAGAAAAAGCTGATGCAAGTTTTACATTAATATTTTGCCTTTATTGTTTCTTCTCCCTGAGTAGACTCCAAGATCAGGTAACCTTAAAAATGTCCTGTTGGCGAAAGTTCCTAATAAGAGATCTTTTAAGGCTGTTTCCACACTTGGTTCGATTGCTTGTTCGATATCCAGCCTCCTCATGCTCCCATACGTCTCTTTCAACAGTGTGTTTGTGTTGTCAATGACTACCTGCATCAGATGTTTACCACTGTAATAATAATGCTGGTTTCACTCTGTTATTGAACTATCTATCCATTTACCACCAAATCTGTAAACTACAGAACAGCACTAGTCTTTTCAGATGCATCATGAGGCAAAAAGAAAGTGAGCTGTGCTTCAAAAGCAATTTATTTCGAGGCAAGCAGCTATGAGCAATATACTATAAAAAAAATGTTATGAAGAGCATGGAAATGTGCAAATTATACATTGTTAATCATAGCCACTTGTTTTCACTTCAACTGCAGACGTTGATGTGTAGTTTTTCTCAAGCAGTGCATGTGCTTTTAATATGGAAAAAGAATGAAAAAAAAAATAATAATAAAATAAATTAAGCACATGGTAGGTCTTTCTTCTGCATGACCATATTTTACATATCTTAATCTTACACCATACCTAAACTTACAGTAACAAGAACCTTACTAACTATTAATAAGCAGCAAATTAGAAGTTTATTGAGGAAAAAGTTGTAGTTAATAGGTAGTTAATAGACAATTAATAAACAATTAAATCCCAGTTTTTGTGAAATCACAATACCAATAACAACCACGGGAGGAAAAAAAACGTTCTGTATAATATGGAACTTTTAATTATAAACATGCCCAGACTACAGTACACACATGACTTTTATTTTAAAATGTCTACACTTTATTACTACTTCTAGCTGCTAATTCAAACAGATAAGGGAGATGAAATATACACTCTTACAGCCATCTACAATATAAATACATTATGGTAAACATTGTCATAGCTCATCAACAGTACAGTAGGTCATAAGGAATCTCTAGCATTAATGCACAGTATTTGTTGGTTTGCGAACACCTCTAAAACGGCGAGTTTGTAGAATGTGCAACAGCGCTGTGTTTTCATTTTGAAATTTACATTTATTTATTAAATCACAGCCTTTTGAAGTGTAATGATCACATTAACCCGTACTGCAATTCCTGCAAATTTAAGTCAAATGAAATACCATCTAAGATATTCAAGATATATCAATAGGACTTTTTCTAAGGATGACAGACACTGACACACACACACACACACACACACTCATGCACTACCACTCTAAAGTTTGAGATCAGTAAGACTTATTCACAGACATTATCTGCAATTATTTGATCAGAAATACAGAATGAATTAATTCATAATTTATTTATAGTAGTAGTAATAATAATGATAATAATAATTATACTGCAAAAATGTTATTACAATATAAAACAATGGTTTTTATTTTCATATACTTTAAAATATAATTTATTTCTGTGATGCAAAGCTGTCTTTTCATCAGCTTTTCATCAGCTCAGTATATTAAAAATGATTTCTGAAGGATCATGTGACACTGAATGCTGGAATAATGATGCTGAAATATTCAGCTTTGATCACAGAAATAAATTAGATTTTTAATGTGTATTAAAATAGAAGAATGTTGTTTCACATCGTAATACTATTTCACAATAAACACACTTTTTTTTCTGTATTTTTAATCAAATAAACACAGCCTTGATGAGCATTAGAAACATATTTAAAATACATTAAAAATCTTATTGATCCAAAACTTTTGACTGGCAGTGCACATGTAAATACATTTTGCAGATCATACACGTCTAGTTTTAGTCACAACAAATGTGATAAATTGCATTCTTATACATTGAATGAGCCAAGTTTGTATGCCAAACAGACAGATTTGGGTCCAAAGACAACGTAGGCTCTTGTATAAAACACAAGTATGAATCACATATGTATGCAGATGTAAACACCTTTTGATGCCGACTCTGATAAATTGCTCTGACCAGAGCAAAAGCACAGGCACCGCTGTAGTGACAGATAGACCCACGCCTCAGGGATTTCTCTGCCATTTGACTACTGGATGCATCGCAAAAGCCAGTGTGATATTTAATCAAATCAAACGATGCAATTAAACGAGTAACCAAACCGTGCTGGCCATTTCAGTTTATGCAAAGCTCCAAAATTACGCTTCCTGACTGCTTGTAATTAATAGATGTTTGTTGTTCGCTCTGAGCTCTACCTGATAAACCGTGGCTGTGAAGATGTGCATTCTGAGGACAGAAAAAGACCCTTATTTACACCCACGCAAAACACAGACAGAACAGTTGCTCGTGTGCTTTTAACATTTGTGTTTGTATATATTGTACAAACTGAAATATTGTACATGTCAAGCTGTGAAAGAGAGAGCCTTACCTAACTGGTGTTATGTGCATATTTTAACGCGTATTTTGTCATCTTAGCAGATGTTTTCTGCAGAAACGAACAATATTGTAGAAATAATAAGATTAAGATGTTTGCAAAATGCTATGCAAAACTAACCACTACAATATTATGGAGTTGTTTAATTTTGTTGTTTTCTTTCATTTGTCCATAAAATATTTTGTCAAGTTAAACTGAATTAAAATGAGAAATGCCATGAAATATGGCAACAACCTGAAATAAAATAAGTTAGAGGTGTTTTTGTTTTTTGTTTTTTTTGTTTTCTGTTTATGGAGTCTAGTGCCAACACAGAAACAGCTGAAACACTCACTATATTTCGGTGATATCTGACAGGTTGCAGTATCGCTTTCAGCATCTTTATTTAATAAAATAAATTAACCCAGGCCTCCCCCTCACTCAGTATGGCTTACATCTACAGTCTGCTCTCTCCTCTCCTCCATTATCCATTAGAACTGAAATTGCGGTGATGTACGTCATGCAGTCTGTGCAGCAGAGCGCTCTGATGCCCCATTACAAACATGAGGATGCGAAAACAAACAGCATTCTTCCTCGTCATCTCCATCTCATCCCCCACGGCAAACTCAAGTCAGCCACTTGTTTCAGCAAAACAAATAATTGTGCAGAATAAAACCAGCAAGCCACTCTGAAATCCATATTGGGAAAAGCAGTTAGAGAATACAACATATGGGAGTCAGACCATATAAAGCTTGCTTATTGCAAGTAAATATGAAAAATACAATATTAAATGCCACAAGCGAGTCGACTGCGTACGGCTTCAAATCGAATGGGACTAATCTTAAGCTTTTTATTGGTCAAGTAATCTGGAGTGAACTGAAAATCAAATAACGTTTGCTTAGGAATATTGCTTTATTTATATAGATTGAGTGCCATGTGCAGTTTTATTGTGAGAGAAGTTTACAGTTTCATTTCATTATTGATAGTCTATGGAAATTGCATATAGTTCACGATAAGTGACTAATGAAGGAGTGCTCATATTCATTGCTTTTGATTTTCATTGCACATTACTTTTCAGAATTGTGTTT
>JAHKKF010535968.1:13523-36461 GCA_019740295.1 Labeo calbasu
ACTGTATTTAGTGCCAATCTGAGACCTTCATGGCTGATCAGAGTCTGTGTTCCATTTAATTTATTCAACTCCCCCTGAGCTGAGCTGAATAATGACACTTTGCAACATTGACACTAGCTATGTTTTTATCCAAAAAAAAAAAAAAAAAGAATATTTGTGAATAAAAACCTGTTTCCATCCCATGTGTCTAAGAGAACAAATCCATCACTTCTTGGAAAACTGATGGAAATTATTAATAATAAATGTGTTCCCATGGTAGTTTATATAAATGTTTTCTTATTGGAAGAAAAAAAAAAATGGTATCAACCTCAACAGAGATCAGAAATTTCTTATATGCATTTGTGATTTTGTGTTACTTACTTACTTAGGCGTTGCCATTCAGCATGCACTGTCCCAAAATTCACATAAATATGTGGATGGAAACATAGCTAGTGTTATGAACTGAAATGAATCAACAATGAACTGACTTGACATGAATAACGACACTATTTTCTTCTGTAGAGCTGATTATTCACCTTATTTTGCACTGCGGAAGTAAGTTGTTTTCTGGTAGTGTTAGACTTCCGGTTCATAATTAGGGTGACCACCAGTCCCGCTTTGTGTTGTACCACACAGCATTTTCACCCCTTGTTTGAGAAAATGTACCGCATTTTTCATCAGTCTGTTGGTTTTTAATCATCATATATTAAGAAAATGTCCATGCGTTCTTTTGTCTTTCTAAGAAAGCTTTTTATTTATTCTTTTTGCGGCGTAGTTTCCACGCTAAGGATTTGCAGACCTCATCAAGTGATCTAGCACTACCGACAGAAATGATCGAGCGCACACGGAAAAACGTGATATTCTTCATTCATTTTAACCAATTAAAAAAAATCAATCTAGCTTTAAGACTCAACTTTCTTCTTATTTTAATACTTCGTTTGATGCGGTTTCTATGGCATTATTTTAATGACAAATGACAATATTGTCAAAATGCACAAGCACAAATCTCTTCTCTCGCAGGTGGATTCTCTTTGCTCTCATAAAAACAAAAGACGCGCTTTCTCTCGTTTGCATGTGTGCACTCAGAAACATAAATCAGCCCATATGACGGATTATATAACGAATATAATCAGTATTTACATAGCATAACAGTAGAAAAGGTATCTGTCTCACACGTCTCCCGCATTGTCCCGCAAAATCACATCTATGTCCCGCAGCAGATCTATTGCCAGGTGGTCACCTTATTCATAATCTGCCGTAGGGAATAACGAGAAGATTATCGAAGTGCAGTAAACGGTAAAACAGTTTGCACTACAAACCATTGTGTTCATAATTAAGGTAATACATTAAAAATAATATGGAAAGACATACCAGTTTGCAATATCAAGCAGCAAAATGAGCTGTTTTGTATAGATAAAAACAGCTGGACCGCTGGAAGCCAGACACATTAAATTTACAAATGGCAAAAATAAGGTGGATAGCTGAACTGAACTAATTTCGTAATTCTGTAACATTAACACTGTTACTGAACTAAACCGAGCTGAATAACACTACTGTCTTCTGAATTCTTTTAGTTTTTATGATGAATTTTACAACATTAACACTGTTATTTCTCTTTTTATTACTGTGAAGCTGCTTTGGAAATATCTGTATTGTACAAAGATAAATAAATAAATGTGACTTGACAGTATCTGGCCTGATACCAATGTTGTTATCAGTATCTGTGCATGCATAATAAACATTCGCTTTTTAAAACAAATACTACACATCCATATATCAAACTTCCCATGCTGCACGTTAAAACAACAAAACAAGTTGGTTCTCTGTTTCACACCGGTTCAACAAATGCTAGCACTGCATAGTATAATTTATCCTCCAGAAACTGTCTCTAACATCAAATAGAAGTCAGGGATATCAAGTAGGAATATCCCACATCCGACTCTGTTACACTCTGGGTTCATTAACATGTCATCGTAACCTTTAGCACTTTGTCTCCCCGAAATCAAAATTCAGCCGTTCAGTTCGCCCCTCATGCAGCCGAGAAGCTCCAAAGGCTTTCAGAATGACAAGGCAAAATGCCTGCGGGGAGAGAAAAGACGAGATGTGCATTGGGAAAATTTGACAGAATACATTATCCATTTTAGTGATTAGACTGTAACAAACGTCAGGAGGCTGAGGCGCTAGCTTTGTGCCTTTGGACTTAACACTGCATTATTAATGGATCCCTCTACCCACCTGCCTTGACTGCATTGTTATCTGTCTGCTTTCAGATCGGTGCTACAGTGGCTCAACCGCGTGCAGTCGTTCCTCTACTGCAACGAGAACGGCTTCTGGGGAACCTTCCTGGAGAGCCAGCGCACGTGCGTGTGCCACACGGGGGCCACCCTTTGCCAGCGGCCCATCCCTTGCGTGATCGGCGGCAACAACAGTTGCGCCATGTGCAGCCTGGCCAACATCTCGCAATGCGGCTCCTGCAACAAGGGCTACAAGCTGTACCGTGGACGCTGCGAGCCGCAGAACGTGGACTCAGAGCGCAGCGAGCAGTTCATTAGCTTCGAGACGGACCTGGACTTCCAGGACCTGGAGCTCAAGTACCTGCTGCAGAAGATGGACTCGCGGCTGCACATCCACACGACCTTCATCAGCAACGAGGTGCGCCTGGAGACCTTCTTCGACCCGCGGTGGCGCAAGCGGATGTCGCTGACGCTCAAGAGCAACAAGAACCGCATGGACTACCTGCACATGATCGTAGGCCTGTCCATGAAGATCTGCCAGATGCGCAACAGCAGCGTGGACCCCATGTTCTTCGTTTACGTGAACCCGTTCAGCGGAAGCCACTCGGAGGGTTGGAGCATGCCGTTCGGCGAGCACGGATATCCGCGCTGGGAGAAGGTGCGACTGCAGAACTCGCAGTGCTTCAACTGGACCCTGCTGTTGGGCAACCGCTGGAAGACCTTCTTCGAGACGGTGCACATCTACCTGCGGAGCCGCGCCAAGGTGCCCACCGTCCTGCGGAACGACACGGGCCAGGGCCCGGTGGACCTATCCGACCCCAACAAGCGGCAGATCTACATCAAGATCTCCGACATCCAAGTGTTCGGCTACAGCCTGCGATTCAACGCCGACCTGCTGAGGAGCGCCGTGCAGCAGGTCAATCAGTCGTACACACAGGGGACCCAGTTCTACTCGTCCTCGTCCATCATGCTCCTGCTTTTGGACATACGGGAGAGGATTAACCGTCTGGCCCCTCCGGTGGCCCCTGGGAAGCCCCAGCTGGACCTGTTCTCCTGTATGCTTAAACATCGACTCAAGCTCAACAACAGCGAGATGATTCGCGTAAATCACGCCTTGGACATGTACAACACAGAAATCTTAAAACAATCAGACCACCTGACTACCAAACTTTGCTGAAAACACAATTGGAAAGAAGAAAACGTCGTATTGAGAACAAAACAAAAAAAAAGAGAGAATCCTTTTTATTTTTTTTCTCTGTTTGATTTGGAACCTTTTGGTTGCTTTTTTGATGTATTATTAACAACTTTGTAAGTGTAATTGTTAAACGGAAACTAAAAATACAGAGAGAAATCATTTTAGTTCACTAAAGGAAACAAAACAAAACAAACAAAAAAAAAAAGACTGTATCATATTTGTCGAAGCATGTCTGTCATTTCCGAAACTAAAAAAGAAAAGAAAAAAAAAAAAAAAAACGAGAAAAGATCACTATTACTTATTAAATCAACATCCAGTGACACAGAGGCCTTGATTTTACTTTGAGGGAACAAAGGTACATCTTAAACTGCCATTCTTTACTGGTTAACCCGTTTTTAGAGATGTATAACGACAACTACGTAAGGGCAGAACCAAAATACGGTAATTAATTTGAGACACTACCATGTTGTCATCACGCATCTTTTAGATGAGGTTTATACAGCGTAAGGATTCATTGACTGTACAGTGTGTCTTGTCCTTTCATACGACACCCCTCTAAGAGAGCTTGGCAGTGAGTTCAGTACAGACGTCCACCGTTTCTTGCTGGACGTCCAGTTTTCTTGATTGCCGTTTATCGCCGCTCGCCAGGTGAACTGAATCCTGCGTGGGCTCCCTCTGTTGTATTTTCAGATCCGCGCTCTTGTTCTTCAGCGAGGTCGAGTCGCTTCGGTGCCTGAGTGCAGTATCTATGGTTGAACATAATCAATTCATGCTATTTCGTACTGCTTCGCATAATGTACACGTTGTGATTGCTGATGTGTCAAGCTTTTTTGCAGCACCGTGAACAAAATTTGATCATTTCTCATTTCTTTAAGGGTCAGCATAAAGCCATACATTTCTCAGAGGGATGAAAAAAAAAAAAAAAAAGAAGAAGAAGAAGAAGCTGGGCACATTTTGTGAGAAATGTCCTATAAATTGCTTTTGTATTTTTGTTTTTCAGTCTTTTTCTAATGAAATATAGCACAGTGGTCTAAAAAAAAAAGAAAGAAAATGATATATATGTACTGCAGGATTATGGCATGACATTGTAAAGCCATTGCATTTTCATTAACAAGAGTGAATCCACAAGAACAGTATATTAAAGCTTCAAATATCTATGATGGTTTTAATCTCAAAATCTGCTTGTATACCAAATGTACACTTTACTTTTATAAGATTTCATTTGGGTTTTATATTCCTTGATGCAATTCAGGTTTAACTTTTTGACATGTCAATTGATTAATCTCTCTACTCTAAAATCTTAGCTGGGATGGGGGATTTTTTCTTTATTCATTTTATTCTGTTGTGCAAAAGAACCTTCACTGGAGTCATTTCTAGGATAGGGAAAATGCCATTATTATTGTTAGAATTAGGTATTGTCATTATTTTCCAATCTTATTAAGTGCCTGTTAGCTATCCCTTTAATGCTTTTCCTTCACTTTTTTTTTTTTGTTTTGTTTTGTTTTTTTTTTTCTTCTTTGGTTTGTTTAACAGGAACATACCATTTAAATCTAAACACATGCCACTTGACTCATGGGAACAGGGCCAAAAGCTTTCTTGCTGTACTCTGCATGAATCGAAAATAACCTCTTGAGAGGAAACTTAACTTGGTTAATGAATTAGAGTTTAATGTGTATTATAAGTGTAAATACCTATTTTGTCTTGATATAGCCATGGAATCAAAAGCTTTTCTTAGATTACAGCAAATGAACCACAGCCCATTAAACGTGACACAAACCCCCCTCGAGCACAAGTTCTGTAAATATCGCAGGTTTCCCACAAAGTCATTTGCCCTCATCTGGAGACGCATCACCAGCTGAAATGGATCTTGTCCAAGCTAAATCTGTTAATGATCTACACGAGCACATGCTTACAGCCTTCCATACACTTCTGTTACGGAAACCATGTACGACACACTATCCGATAGAGAGTTCAGTGGGTTGAGAAACTGCTTTCAAGTACTTTATGTAATTTCTGCTGTTCTGTTGAAATAACTATATCGGCTTTCTTCAAAATGAATGTTTCAAATAATAATCTATTTCTCATTAAAATGCTATATTTAATAAGAAGACCACTGCTTGTTTGTACCGCACAAAGCCTAGACATTTTCTAACACAACTGTTCGAGACATGAATTCAGCAACAGTCACACAGGGGTTCAAGATTTCTGTTCAAATCTGTTTTGAAACTCTCTGCTCTGCAAATTCAGTCCCAGAATTTTCTAATCTCAGCCTGTTTGGTGTGAGAGTGGCTGCTGAGCAGACTCGACTCGTTTTCAAGACTAACAGGTAAGGATTCAGTCGAAACATGCTGCGGTTGCACCTGAGGGAACATGGGTTAAGTGTCTTGCTCAAGGACACAATGGTTGACGGAGGCATTCGAGTTTACAGACTTACAGGATAAAAGTAACATTTCTGGAGTCAGAACTCAAACGCAATACCCCGAAGAGCCCCAGAGAGACCAAGAGGTTTTTTTTTTGGTCACTGTATCACACCACAGGGCAAAACTAATACTGCTTTCCATAAATCCTGTCATACTGTTGACAAAACAAATCTGTGGAAAATGTTAGCTTAGAAAAGGCAAATTATTAACATTTATAGAGACAGGTGAATTACTTAGCCTTAGAGAGCATCTTTCCGATGGTTTTAAATGTCTTGGTCAAACTGCTGTAGTAAAAAGAAAACATTTTGAAAGGGTTTCAGCAGAGTTGTGGTATGGACATGATTACACCACTCTTGGCTCAGTGGGAAAAAAATGTGCCTCTACTACATTTTTTTTAGAACATCTGAAAAGTACCTACACATACAATTCACAGCAGTTTCAAGATGAAATGAACACTAGAGGCAGTACAACACCAATAAGTTGTATTCCTTTTCACAATTTATGATTATAGGGTTGATAGCACTGAAAGCGAACATCCCACCCTTACTGCAAATCGACGCATCTATGCACACAGACTAGATGACCAGAGACAACATTTGAATCTGGTAGTTTTTACTTAATTTGATAAATACGTTCACAACTTTCTGCTATGATGCCACCAACACCGTTGGGCTTCTTTGCTAATGTCATGGCAATTTTATGTTTTGGCAATTTGGTGGCTAATTTGAATGAACTTGTACAAATGTATTTATTCATTTTTATATGATTTGCAAATACATTGAGTTCAAAAATTCAGCAGCCCAGAATAGAAAAACTGGCGGATTTTCCCTGAGTTTAATAAAACACCTCACGTGTCGAGACACTGGTCCACATACATGGGAATCAAGCGAGAAAAAATGTACACAAGCATGCATCCAACTCAGGTCACAAACAGAAAGGAAATAAATAACATAAAGAGAGACAGATGCCGGTAGAGTGAGTCATCTCTTCACCTTTCCAGAACGTACAGACACACGTTATGCACAAGCGCAGTTGTCAGTCTGCCACAAAACTACTGTAAATGCTCTAGCGATCGTTACATCACATTTCATTAACCGTGAGAAAACATTATAGAACAGTAAGTAAAAGTATTACAATACAAGAAAGGAAGATCAGGTTGTTGATGTTTGAATGCCATTCTCGCTCTGCCTGCATAGCGTATGTGAGCGTGCTGATGACGTATGCTGTCTGCGCCGAACAGGGTATGCAGAGGTATGGAAATACATATGTTGACAGGCAGGTAGGACAGCCTTTCGTAATGTTTTGATTGGATGAGCATTTCTTGGTCCTAAACCTTCCACAGAATATATACATAAATACATTTAGACCACTTAACTTAATGATTGACCTTTAATAAAGACTTATTTTCATGTAGTTCCTTGAACAATACTATGTTATGCACGTAACACACTTTTACCATAGTACATGATTTGTAAACTAATACATTTTCTTATTTGCATTACATAACCCGATCCACGTGTATGGATTTTTGGCAAAGTAAACTTGCTCACTAGCACACCCAGTACAGCACTTGTAATGTGAACTGCATGAGTATGAGTCCCGCAAAACTCAAGTCACAATAAAAGTGCTTAAAGATTTAAAGAAGCAAGCTAAAATGGCATGGTTACTTCAGTAAAGGTGTTTTATTTGACTTTTGCTTTTGGTAACTATACTGTAGCTTAGGTTTAGGGTGGGGATGCTAATACTGATATTGATGGACAGCTTACAGTTGTCATTTTGATTGTAAAATTGCTTTAGTCGAGGATAAAAAGCTGGTAGTTTTTACATATTTTGATAAATACATTCACAACTTTCTGCTATGATGCCACCAACACCGTTGGGCTTCTTCGCTAATCTCATGGCAATTTTAGGTTTTGGCGAATTGGTGGCTAATTTTAATGAACTTGTACAAATATATTTACACATTTTTATATGATTTGCAAACGCCCTAGTGATGGTTATAATTACCAGTGGACCTTTATTCTTATTTTTTGTCTAAAAATAAAATGTTTTTTTTTTGCATCATACCAACTAATGGGAAATCTCCTCTTCATAAAATAGTTGTGCTTTTCATGAGATTGGGATGGACCACCCTCAAATCTCTGGTTTCTAGATATAAATAGCAATGTTTCCATCACCATGTTTTTATGCGCATTTTGAAGTATCGCATCAGAGATAAGTGATGGAAACACCACAGTTCGGAAAAAAATTCCCTTAATTTGAAAAAAAGTTTTTACGCTCACTTGAGGTGGTTTTTGAATTGTGCAAAAACAGCCTAGTCTCATTGTTTATACGTAGGTATTTATACGTAACGTTTGGAGGCACAAAACGTACATATTTGTATGTTTTTATTGATGCTAAAACATACAATTTAGACGTATTCCAACGTTTAAAACGTACAAATCGCTACGTAATTTTAGTTAAAAAACGTAAAATATTTACGTATCTTTTATTTCATTCGTATCAATTCCTTTTTGACATTTTATTAAGCGATTACCCCAAATCTAAACCTACCCGTTTTATAGCAAATATGCATTTTTATCACTTTAATAAGCGATTTAGATTTTTAGCCCCCTTAAGCTAACGTTACCCCCAAACCTAAACTTACCCATTTTATAGCGAATAAAACGTAACTGACCAAAATATGCAGGGAAATTACCATTTTAGTAACAATACAGCATTAAAATATTTTTATAGTACAAAAACATGGCAGACAGAAAAAAGGGCAATCACATTCATTTATTGCAAATATGTACAGCAGTACCAAAAGTAATCCAAATGACGATGCGTTGCAGCCGCAGTCCTCTCTGGCGAAATACAGTTGGTTTGTTTGAGGTGCAGAGCAAAATTTAAATAGTTAATCAGTAAAAATATCATTTAAATTATTATCCTGATCCACTCCGTGAAAAAGGCACCCGCGCATCTTTCAAACACTTCCCACTAGAAACACGGCATTTCGTAATCTGTGACGAATGCAGGCGAGAGCCAATGAGCGTTCGATTTTCCTGCCGTAAAACCTGTCGTTTTTTGATGCGGCAGTATTTGTATTTGTGAAATGCACTTCAGCGCGGGTTTATTTGCTGTTGCTACTGGACTCACTGCTCAGATGGAGATGAAGATCGCCGGATAAAGTCTTGATTTTAGGTATGTTCTTCGCAATCGTATGAATTTTGAAGATCTGGATTATAGCGCACAAATAAAATTGTTTCATTTTGTAATTATGATGCGTGTTCGGTGTATTTTACGGTTCTATTTTTAGTCACAGCATGTCAGAGAAAACGTCTTTTGTGTCCCACCACAGCAAACTAAGTAAATATTACATGGATGGTTAAACGATTGCAGAAATGTTATTTACAGTATTTTAAGGGTTTAAAGTGTAGTCTTGTTTAACATTATGTATACCTATCCTTGGAAACGAACTGGCAGCAGAAATCACACAGAATAGAATGAAATGTTATAATTTCATATTAAATAAACTATTAAACTATTTAAAGTGCAACTGAAAACATAAGGCCATTGGTATGACAACTAAAAACAACAATACTAATGAAATTAATGCAGCGATTTCAATATTCATATGGTTTCTTTTTTAGGTGTCCTCAATACGTCAGTTTTGTACGTTTAAATGCTAAAAACACATAAGTATTTGTACGTTTAGATGCTGAAAATACGTCAGTATTGTACGTTTTACTGCCTGTAAAAACGTAAGTAAATGTACGTTTTGTGGAACCACATTTTACGTAAAATACATACGAATTATCACGAGATCACGTTGGCAAGAAAGGATTAATGCGAATAATGGGAGATGGAAAGGCATTTTGCTAATTAATTCCTCCACACGCACCAAACTTGATAACTTGACTAACTAGCAGACTGATCTCATTGCAGAGCATCTGCAGTGTTGTTATGGTCAGTCTAAGATGCCTGAGCAAATCTGCCGTCAAAGTATTTTTGTATAATTGCCTCAAAGAACTGTATTACAAGAAAGCGTTCCCAAACAGCAGGCATCCGTCTCCGAAAACAATGACCGCATGTATTGTTTAGTCTGCTCTAACGTGAAAATTATTATATTCAGTGGCTTCTCCTACTTTTTTTAGTGATATTTAGTGCCAGTTTATCAGGAAGTCATGCTTTTGTTCTTGTTGACTCCTTCGCAAATGTTTTAAGCGATATTCCAGTTTTGCACACAAAGTAAATGTAAATCTCTTGAATTTGTTCACCTACTCAATTAACTAGACCACACTTCTTCTCAACAAGACCCTTGATTCATTCACAATTTTTTGTGGGACCACGGTTTAATAATTCCAGTTATTTATTCATTTTGCAAAATGACTATGAACCTTAGTAATGGTGTTGGTTGCCTTAGCAACCCCCACTAATTAGAAGGTGCTACCATGAATCCTTTAAGATTTGCACAGTGAACTCATAGCACACAACGAAATGGACGCACACATTCTTCACGAGCACTCAAAACATGTCACCGTCAATTACATTTTCCCCACATAACAGAAATAAGCCTCTCAACCCACCAAGGTCAAGTAAACCACCCTCTTCTCTTGCCAAGCCCAGTATCGATGTGTGGTCGGTAAACTGCAGACGTTGCGGTATTGTCCTTCCAGTGGCATCCCATTACATGAAATGCTGATTAATGCTGTAGCATGCGGCAGCTAATGAGGCGAATGAGTCTTTGTGTGCGAGCTAGCCCACTGCTGCACCCCCACCCAAACCACGATTGCTCTGCCAGGATGTAATTACAATGTCCTAATAAATCACCATGCTTTGTGTTTAATGTATCGTAAGCTCATTGCTAAGATTGCGTGAGCAATTGATATGGAGATCCACCCGACCGTCAACGCCAATTGACTTGTTCAAAGGGTACAAGAACTTCAAGCTATGGTAACTGTCCTTTTTTTAATAGCACTTTTATGTGTACATAGCAAATTAACTACAGTGACTTTTGGTGCAGTTTTGTACTCCTCAAAAATTCAGAAAACTCCCCCCAGAAACCTTGAAATGAGAAAGTTGGCATATTGCCTGACCATGGAATCAAATTTTAATATCTATCTTGGCCATTAAATACACTGATCTCATTTATTTCTTTGGTGAAATAATCCAAGATATTAAAATGCTGAAAATAATTCAGTTTTAAATATTGTATTCAATAAGTCATAATTCAATATTAGCAGCTATGTACATTATTCTTGCCCACAGTACATTTTTGCAGTTTGTGTGACCAGATGGTTCCGTTTAAGACCTATGCAGATGCAGTTATCAGTCATGCTAAACTAGATTATGTGGCATGAGACAGTTTTATCGAAGACAAATTATCTTTGAAGTTTGTCCAAAAAATTCAGCATTTCATTTTTAACTTCACAGTATTACGATGAATACACAAGTTGACATGAAGCTGGATTGAAATCTTGTTTAAGATGGTGCACTCTTAGAAATCAGTGTATGGAAGCTGTCACTGTGGCAGTACCTTTTCAAAAGATGCTGCGGTATCCGTTTTGGTACCTTAAACGTACATATTAGTACTTAAAAGATACCAAAAGTACCATCACAAAACCTTTTTTTAAATTTATTTGTGCCGACCAAATGACAGTGTCTAATTTATAAGATATCAGGCTGGGACAGGCATCTTGTGTTTGTGGTTTTATGGTAGTCTAGACCAAAGGTCACCAATTAGCGCAGTCCAGATCCTGACCCCTTCACTGGCTTCATACAGGCCATGAATAATTTTCACATCACTGATTATCATGACAATAGAGACTGTGTGTCTACACTGGAAGTGAGTGGAGTGCTGGGACGTGATAAAGCTAGATCACTCCTATTAAAAAAAAAAAAAAATGTATATAAATAAATAAATAAATAAATAAAAATGGAGCTGTCTATGCTGCAAGCACCCACTCTATGACAGATGGCCCGTTTCTGTTTTTGATGCGCTGCACGTCTACTCAGACACTATTGTTTCCCCATCTGACAGAAATGAAATCATTTAATTCACAAATATTAGTGTGAATTGCTATGCGTTGTTTGGTTGCACTTTATTTTAGAGTATATGCACTTATGTGTAGCTTACCAGTACTTACCAAAGAAATGACATGGTTTAAGGTTAGGTTTAGGGGTAGGTTCAGAGTTAATACCTAGTTATTGCCCAGTTGTAATTAGTATTAAAAGTATATAGTATACAAAACAGGACTGTAAAGTAGTAAAGTGCTGGCAATTGTTCTTTTTTATATTTAAGTCTAATTACTACATCAAATCCAGATTTAAAATGTCTCTGGTCTACTCATTTCAATAATTTTTTTATTTATATATGAAGGCCAATGGATTCTCTTTTAGACCAATTTCACAAAGCACTACTTTTTTGACCATTCAAAGTAGTACAAAAAATTATGTATTGCAAAAATGCACATGGCTTTATTTCGGCCATAAACTGTGTCCAGATTGAAATGCAGGGACTGAACTTTAATTGAACAGTTCTGGTCTAGACTGTGCCATTGTTGTGGATCGTGTAGGTGCTAACCACATTTAAAGAAATTTTTGCTGGAAATGAATTTACAGGCCAAGGTAATGACAACAGATAAATTGGTAGACCAGCATGCTGTTCCGTAGCAATGCAGTTAAAACACTATGATTCAATACGAAATCACTGCATGAATGTGAAGCCACTAATAATGGACTGCCTTCTGGTTATTGTACATCTAGCCTTGGGTTTCTGAGAAAACTCAAAGGAAATGGCTCAGGTATAGAGCTGCATCGGATCAAGGTTTTCCCCTTTTGTTGCAGCAAAGACGACGACTGCCATGTGTGTTAATGGTTGTGATTTAGATGAGGATATTGAAAAATGTTCCTGGCTTTTACTATCTATAAGTACTCCCAAGTTCAGAAGACAGTATTCACTGCCAATCAAATAAGTTTTACATTGAAGAAGTTTTCAAGCATGTAAAATATGAAACTTTCTGATGCTAATAATGGTTTTGAAACAGTCCCAGAAGTATCACCATGCCATCATTTTACTTCGAATAAATTTAGTTTGCTTTGAAAAACATCAAAGAGGTGATGTTTGATGCAGACATGGTGGTTCTATATCAGGTTTTATATGACATCTCAGCAAATTGTTTCTGGCAAAGACAGTCCAGCGATTAGAACAAATTCCTCATTTTGTCACCTAACTGAGGAAAAAAAATATGCTTTTTTTTAAAAAAAGATGCATGCATTTGTAAATACGCCCTGGCAAGTATATAAAAACAGTCTCCTAATTTGCAGAAAAACACAACAGTCATGAAACACCATAAATCTTCATTCTCAGCTTTAGCTCTGAGAAAATGTGCCATGAGGCAGAAGAAAGCAATAAGGACAAAGATTTATCATCTCTATCAGCATCTTCAATCACAGAGGAGCAGAGAGAGATTTGAGCTTTGCTCTTTGAGAGGAATAACACTAAACATCAACAATATGTCATGAATATCCCCTGTGCTCCAGCATCAGACTAACCTGGGATAGATCGATTGTACCCTTAAACCTCCAACCCTGTAGGGTTTTATGTCAGATTTGGACACAAGATAAGAACGTTATTATTAAGGGCCGAGAGCCGAATGTGCATCTGTTGGTGTTCTTGTTATGCTGTTTCTTCGGCCTGCCAGCCTACGGCAGCCCTAAAACCATACTGTGAACAAAATAATGAAATTCGCCGCATTGATTGGGATGGATCTGAGAGTCCTTTAACTGAGTCCCCAATTCTGACTTTTTCTTCTGCTTGTACACCCTTTGTGTGGGAACATTTTGTGTTTTCTAATGGTGAGTTGAGTGAAGACATTGATTTGACTCTCCACCTACCAGATTGAATTGACCACCATCTTGGATTTAGATTTTGTTTTTCTTCTACAGTTTTTACCCATACAAAGATTCTTCATTATGCCCAAGTCAATAAGGAACTGAAAGTCAAGCTGTTTCTTGCCAGTGCTTTGTTCTACTGAATTCGAACCGATGATTCCATTGCCTGAACCTACCAGTCAGAAAAAAATACAATCTGATAAATGTTTATAACATTTCTGTGATTTTTCACTGTTATGTGACAGGAGGTGCTATTACACGTCTTCTGAAAGAGTATTGAATCTCTGGATTAAACACAGCCGAGGAAGAAAAAGAAACAAGCGATCACACATGTAAGAAGACAAATATATAAAATAACACGATCATCTGACATTAAACAGCATATAAATCAAATCATTATCAAATGAAATCTCGAGCCAGGAAGTGGTTTAGGACTATAAAAGCTTTGGGGGCATTGATAGAGGCAATCTACTCCATCTATGTTTTGATTATCATATCGTAGATAGATAGATAGATAGATAGATAGATAGATAGATAGATAGATAGATAGATAGATAGATAGATATATTGATTTAAACATTTTAGTGTACCTAACGGCTGGCCCTGATAGTATCTTCTTGTTTCCTAGAAAACCTCTCACTAAACCTTATGACATAGTAAGAAATTATTTGTAACTCAGAGGCCTAAAAGTGCATGAAGTTCCACTTGTGTGGTCAAAGTGAAGATCACGGGTCACTGGGCTCAGAGGATTGAGCAGTTTAATAACATCACTGAAAAGAAAAAAAGAAAAACAGGAAAAAAAATCTTTTTTCCAGATCTCCTTCTGTGACACTCTTTGTCCGTCCTTAATCAGCCGATGACATCAGAAACGCTGGCGGCAGCCCCTGCGGCCCAGCAGAATTGGAGCACAACGGACTGAGCCGGTATAATAGGATTACTGGGAAAGCATTTCACCGAGGAACTACAACCCCCAGTAATCCGGTTCTCCTCATTGTCCTCTTCCTGTTTCCGTTTAGACAGCATCAAATTCTTACTGAATAGCTGAAGATTTGACCTTGATAAAAGTCTTTTGAGAAAATACTGTGATATGAAGAGGGAGACAAGTGTACTCATAGAGAAGCGCTTCTCAGAGGAACGCTTCAAACAAACAGTAAACCAATCACTGATGAGATGACTGAAAAAATAAACATATGCATACAAATGCAAAAATACACTATATACTAACAATAATCACATCATATCCGGCTGCACAGTATGTTTGTCTAATATATATATATATATATATATATATATGTGTATATACAAAAGCCTCTAAGTCCCATCTGAAATTTTCATCTAAAATGAGCATTTTTTTATCAGACTTCTATATTTAGGGTCAGTAATTTCACTCTAATGGCAATGTATAGGTCCTTTTCTATGCAACTGAAGTGAAATAACTGAACATAAATATAGGAGCCTGATAAAAATGCTCATTTTAGATTAAAACAAAAACAGTTCACAGTATAAGCAAGTTATGGACGACAATGCCTGGCTTTTTTAAGTGTCCTAATATTGTGTTGGAGTCCCCTACAACAGGTTTAAATACATCTAAGGTCGGAAAGCATTGTAAATGAGTGAAATGTCTTTAAATCCCTCCCTTCCATAAGCCTACTCAGCTCTGATTGGTCAGCTGGCTATTGTGATTGGCACAGAGAGGAGTACTTGAGCAAGTTAGCGAGCGCTACCATCTGTGTTGACAAGTCCGGGGTTGTTTTTGAAGCTCCGCGTCTTAACTTTTAATCAGAACGCAGAACAGCTGTATCACATGGCGCACCAGCCTAACTAACTCACTGTCTCTCTAGTGGGTCTTTTACTCCCTGCATTAACACTATAACTCCTGGTGCAAAAAAATAAACAGAACTACTACAATGATTTAAAATCTGTGCGCTACACTACATTCTGTATTATTAAATGAAGTAATTAGAACAACGATAATAATCTACACATTCTTAGGAGATAGTGAGTTTCAGAGTGAATTATCAGAACTATTTCAATAAGACAGTAATATCGTGGTTTACCTGGAAACTCGACATGATGTAAACACACTAACTAGTGGAAGTGTTTGTGGGCAGGTCAGACTCTTTGTATTTTGCGGGCTTATGCTAATGTGTTACCTAATGACGTAGATCGGTAACTGTCAGAAGATTTGAAAACATAACGACTCGCTAAGGCTCGTTATTGTCTCCTTTTAAGAGACAATATCTTTATGTATGATGCACTTTTTTGATTAACAACTTTGCAGACTGTTTACATTGAAAAATAGCTATGTTACAAACTGCGAAAGAGATATTTTTCAAAAACACATATGAACGTATTATGTTACACATATATTATATAAATTATAAGACATACTGAATTATATTTTGACAAATATAATTATATAATCAGCGTTTAATTGAAATAAGCTTTTAAAATAATAATGGTTTAAAATTCTAAATGTGTATGTGCTTTCTTATAGACTCTTTGTGAACCTATATAAATGATTTATTAAATTCAGTTGGTCTGCTTGCATTAAAAGGGACGTTTACACAGTGTTTGCATATAAATGTGGTGTGTGTGGACACAACCACCCTACAATGACAAAAATCCTTTCACTCCTTTCTTTGTAATCCCCAAAAACCAAAAGTCATTTTGATTTTCTAAGCAATATGACCTCAAATTGCTCAAGCCCCGCCCACGATCGCAGACGGACCGTCCCGTATTAGCATATTTCCGCCCTCTGTTGTCCGCCATTTTCTCTTTGCTCAAGCAGCTGGAGTGACAACAATGTTCCTTAAGCAATGCAGGACTTTTGTAGTTGGATATAAAAGTGAACATAAAAGTCTTTGTTTTCTCCAGACATCAAAGCCACAGAAAACACAATGGATTATTTTTGTTTTTGATGGTGAATCATTTTACACTAGATTCTAGGCAGGTTTTGCTAAAAAAGTTAAAACTCAAGGATGGATTAGTACCCACTGTTCATGATCCAGCTGCAAAAGAAATAAGTCTCACACTTTATATTTTTGTGATTATTTGCAAATCGCCTTTGCTCTTCCAAGGAACATGCACCAAAACAGGTCGCTGTGAACAGAGCCGTTTTCGACAAGGTAAAAATGGTGTTGTTTTACTTGACCATTGAGGAATTTTAACCAAAGTACAGTCATGGCCAAAAATATCAGCACCCTTGCAACTCTGTCAGAAAATGCAACCCTTCGCTCAGAAAATTGTTGCAGGATATGTTTTGGTACTCACGTTTCTTTCTTTCTTTATTTTTGTTTGCATTGGAACAACATCAAAAAAAAAAAAAAAAAAAAAACAGAAGAAAAGTCAAATCTGATACAATTCCACACAGAACCCAAAAAAAATGCACATGGACAAAATTATTGGCACCCTTAACCTAATATTGGGTAGCACCCCTTTGGAAAAAATAACTGAAATCAATCCCTTCCTGTAGCCATGAATGAGTTTCTTACACCTCTCTACTGGAATTTTGGACCACTCTTCTTTTGTAAACTGCTCAAGGTCATTCAGATTTAAAGGATGCCTTCTCCCAACTGTTTTTTTTTTAGATCTCTCCACAGGTTTTTTATGAGATTCAGATCTGGATTCATTGCTGGCCATTTCAGAACTCTCCAGCGCTTTGTTTGTAACCATTTCTGAGTGCTTTCTGAAGTGTGTTGCAGGTCATTGTCCTGCTGAAAGACCCATGACCTCTGGTGGAGACGCAGCTTTCTGACATTGTTAACTATGTTGCGCCCCAAAATTCTTTGGTAATCATCAGATTTCATGATACCGTTCACACAGTCATGGCATCCAGTGCCAGAAGCAGCAAAGCAACCCCAAAACATCTTTGAACCTCCACCATGTTTGACTGCAGGGACTGTGTTCTTTTCTTTGAAGGCCTCATTTCTTTTTCTGTACACAGTGCCATGATGTCCTGTACCAAAAAGCTCTACTTTTGTCTTATCTGTCCACAGTACGTTCTCCCAGAAGGATTGTGGTTTTGTCACATAATTTTTTGGCAAACTCCAGTCTTGCTTTTTTATGCCTTTCTGTCCTCCTGGGTCTCCTACCATAGCGTCCCTTTTCATTCAGATGGCGAAGGATAGTGTGAGCTGACGCTGTTGTACCCTGTGTCTGCAGATCAGCTTAAATTTGTTTGGAAGTTAATCAGGGTTCTTCATCCAACATTCGAAACAATCCTTTGTTGTAATGTTTCATTAAATTTGCTCTTCCATCCACGTCTAGGGAGGTTAGCTATATTGTCATGAGCTGTAAACCTCTTGAATATATTATGCAGAGTGGACATAGGAACATTAAGATCTCTGGAGATGGACTTGTTGCCTTGAGATTGTCCATGTTTTTCCACAACTCTTTCCACTTGTTTTCTCCATGCTCAGTGTGACACACAGCACAAAGACTGAGTCAACTTTTCTCCATTTTAACTGGTTGCAAGTGTGATTACTATATTGCCCACACCTGTTACTTGCCACAGGTGTGTGTAAATACAAATTACAGGAGCATCACATGCTTGAAAAGCAATTATTTCTTACAATTTTGACAAGTTGCCAATAATTTTGTCCAGTCCATTTTTGAGTTCCATGTGAAATTTGATCAAGTTTGACTTTTCTTCTCTTTTTTTTTGTGTTGTTGCAGTGCAAACAAAAACAATAAGCATGTGAATACCAAAACATTTGCAATTGGAACAATTTTCTGAGAGAAGTGTTGCATTTTCTGACTGCATTGCAAGGGTGCCAATATTTTTGGCCATGACTGTATGTTACAGAGATTACATGAAAACCCAGTGGGTAAAATGGGCATCTGATGCCCCCTTTAATATATTCATATTATTTTTCTTGTCAAATGCCTTGTAAATGCATTGTTCTTTCGAAACTGAACGAAAATAGCTTTTATGTGAATTTGCATTCCCAAATTCACATAAAACTCACTGCACATGCAGAGATGGAGTATGCGGCATTTTCTATGGACCGAGGCTCTCTGAGATGCTGAAGATGTCGGATCATGAGCTGCTTGCGTGTAAATGGACACAGTGATGCATTTCACTCTGAAACATGCAGCATAACCATATATATATATATATTATATTATATTATATTATATTATATTATATTATATTATATTATATTATATTATATTATATTATATTGTGGCCTGTGTCATCTCATTGTAGGAGAAAAGAGAGATTGGAAAAAGCACAGTTGTTGTCATTGTATGATACTGTGGAAAATGACTAAACTTTTAAATATTTCAGTATAAGTTTATTTTATTAAGAATATATTTTTGACAACACTAATGTGTGTGAAGCGTAGTGTGAAAAGCCTTTAAGTCCAAGTGAGAGAAAACTTAAAATGTCACAGACATCACTGAAAAGGCATCCAACAGTGGAAGAAATCTTCTCATAGCAGAGAATGTAATGAGCGTGCTCAGTGACAACATAAACGTACACACCTCCTGTAACAAAGGTTCCTTAAAAAAAACAAAAAAAAACAAAAACATGCTACTTTGCTTAATCAGAGGCAAGAAAAAAGCAAACAGGAATCGTTGCATCTGCTTTACAAATGTTCCCAAACGCACCCTTAATCTGTCCTGCTGGGAAAGTCAATGGCCCTGGTATTGGCCAAACACATTCATCAGCATCTGTGCATTTACGAGCAAACAGTTCTGCCTAAAATGTCATTTCACCACAGAAACAGTATCATCAATCATGCACTGGAGATTGACTCTGGCTGCCATACACAGCTCCTGCGCACAATCCTATTTTATTCAGTACTTCTCCATGGGACAGAAACAGCATAGAAGTTCACCATGTACTAGGGCATCACTGACTGTCAGGAAAGGTGGCAGCTGGAAAAATCAACCCATCCCTCTGTCTTTCTACACTATCTTGAACTGGGACAGAATAAATTTGTGCACAAATATAAGCTACTCTCAAACGATCTATCACATTTACATTAAAACTAGAACAATGTCAAGTCTAAATCCTGAAAACATTTTAAATGACCTAATTTATGATCTAAAAAATGTCCTTTAACAATCTGTTTTGTAATTTGAAGCCAATATTACGTTAAAAATCTAGCCAGAGTTTTTCAGCGCCGGGCTAAGACACTGACATATTTGCAGTCCCAATTTATGCTGCGTGATTGACAGAATAGAACATATTTACATAGCGATGACCAGCGTACAACCTTTCCCGCTTGCAAAAACATGGACCTGGGCACGCTAACAATGTACCCCTGCCAAACTCAAATAGGCCACCGATAGCAGCTTGAGATGGGGATGAAACGGAGTGAGAGAGAGAGAAAGCTGTGTGCCATGTAAATATTCAACATGTTCTCATAAACCCTGTTTGTCATAAATCCACATTTTTCATACATTCTGCATATATACTCTGTATCTTTAACTACAGACATTTTTGTAGCCCTGGGGTTGATTTTTTTTTAAAGGTCATATAAAAATGTGTTGAAAAATTGTTACTATGCCATCATTTATGTTTGCTAATAATGGATTATGAATTATGTAAATCCAAAGTTCTGTCATGAAACTCTAGGTGGCCCAGATGTTCACAACAGCATAACGTGGATGTATTGGCAGTAGCAAGTCTCGGTACTTGCTCTGCCGGAACAGCGGCATAGCAGATCTGTTCCACCAAGACCAAACACATTAACATTGTCCATGTACATTACATGCCAAACCCTCTGAGAGTTGTCATGTACCAGTTGCAGCGTGCTTCAGAAACCGCCTCCACCTTCCCCAGCTCCACCTGTATAGATCTGCTACGTGGTGATTTCATGTATGCTACATATGGGGGTTATTTCATATATGTTATATGTGTAGCAGCAGTATTTCTTACACGCTCACAATAGCATATTGTGGATGTATTGGCAGTAGCAAGTCTCAGTACTTGCTCTGCCGGAACTGCAGCATAGCAGATCTAATCCGCCAAGACCAAACACATTAACATTGTCCATGTACATTACAATGCCAAACCCTCAGAGAGTTGTCATGACGGAAATATTTTTTATTGTTTTATCCTTGTACAAGAACCAAACTATTAATGTTAACATAAGAAAATTATTTCCACTACAATGAACAATGTGCCACATTTTTATTTATTTTTTTAGTAAGATTCCACTGAGGAATATGCACAGATTACATTATTTGTGTGTATTTAGCAAACATAAAATGCTAGCTAGGACATTAGCAAGACAAAGGAGGATACATCAAATAAAAAATAACAAGAGATGAGAACAAATCAAGGGGGGAAAAAAAAAAAACTTGTAAAGAGACATTTATTTTTATACACTCACAACAAATGTTGAGGCAGACTGGGCAGATGGGCCACTGATAGAACAATGAACAGGAAAAATCACAAATTTTGCCTTTTATAAGTCAGTACAGGCATTGTCTGGTCCTTTTGCTCAGGTATATGTATTAGCTGGAGTCTGGACAAAATTGGAAAAAAAAAGCTGAAAATGTATACCAATGTGAAAATGTGAAAAACAAAGCTAAAATATATACCAATAACTACCCCCTTTTTCCCCTCTTTCAACAGAATTATTTCTGTGAGCAAAAATGAGATGTGAGATTAAAAACTTAAATTTAGCTAGTGTCAAATATTTTCATCTATTTAACAACATTAGTCAAAGCTCTCTTCACGTCTTCCCTCAGGTAATATCTTCCCACATTGTCAGTAGCTCGCTGTCTGTGCTGTTGAGCTCATGAATATTAATCACGCTGTTTGCATTTGTTTGAGTACTAGCCAATGGGCATTAGCTCACCCACTGCCAACCAATCAGCGGGGAGTGGCTCCTTCTTGTCTTAAAGTTTTTTTTTTTGTTTGTTTGTTTTTTGTAGCACTGTAATGAGTTAACAAAATATCAAGTCAGTGTTTTTGCGTGTTTTTTTTTTTTTTTTTTCTGAAGCCAAGCAAACACTACTAGACTAAAGCACATCAAACCTTCATGTGTATGTCTGAGTCCATCCTGTTATAAAATATCCCACATCACAGCCAACAGTCATGATGGTTTTCTGTTGTGTGCACTCATGAGATGTGCTGCAAGAAGTTGCAGGTACCAAGACAAATTTCGAATGTGTCTGTTTGTCTGTTAAACAAGTTGTCAGGAGTGCAGAGTTTCAATGAGGACGGTGATGTAATCCCAGTGGTAGAGGAAAATCATTTTATAATTGATGCGGATGTTTGGTGATATGACATCTAAACTTTGCAACAACTCCACTGAAAACAATAAACTATGTCTTTAAATTGCAACAACCTTCTTTCTAAGGACCAAAATGTAATAATTGGTCATACATATATAAAGGCTCTGAATGTAATAGTGTTTGGATGTGCCTGTAACAATGCTATAACTATACATTAAAGTTAATTTTGCAAAAGGGTTATACATAGATGCTGATGACTAATAATGTTGTGGAAAGAAAAAAGAAAAAGAAAGAAGATGTGCATTTTTAACAAGGAGAATGATAATGCAATGTCAGATAGTAAGGTCTATCAGAAAGAAGTCATAATGTCTTAAGCATGATTTTTACCATTGATATATAAACTGTCTGTTCTCTTTCATGCTCATCTTTGTGGTGTTCCTCTCCACTGAGAGATTCGGTTGGTAAACAGATAAATAAAAAAAATGCATTTTGCCACTGCAGTGTTAATGTCCTTCTGCAACATTTCAAGAGTGTCATATTCTAATCATCCGCATCGTAAAACATGGGCTCTTGTTAAATACCAAAGGTTTCAGGCATGACGATATAAAATTTTAATGTAAATGAATAAATGAATACTCTAAATGACTTCATTTGAAACTGTTCATAAATATATTAATGTAAATTGCTTTACCTTAAAATTTTGAAGGCTTATGAGTCTCATAAAACTTTGTATAGTTTTTTAAACAAACAAACAAATAAATAAATAGATAAATAAATACTTTATAAATCCCTGATAGTGGAACATTGGATAACAACCAAATAATAAATGAATGAATGAATGAATGAATGAATAAACATTAACTCGTATTCTCAGTAGTTTCCACAATAATACAAATTCTAATCAATACAGACCTTTTTCATGCTGCATGGCTAACATTTGGTACATATACTACACAATAAGACCTCCTTAATTATGGGCTTGTGGCTATATAACACACACACACACACACACACACACACACACACATACATATAT